>JAGSMW010000034.1:1810000-2010000 GCA_029286795.1 Byasa hedistus
AAACGAATGTGCGCACCGCCTCGCACCGGCCGCTAGATGGCGGTGGGCGGTCTCTGCCCCGCACGATAAGTTGCAGCCTGCGCGCCCTTTACCCACGCGCGGCCCGTCTCACAGCGTTACCTTGAGAATAAAAAGATGTAAAGTCTCTAGTTATTAATATTTTTCTACAAGCTGTTCACACGCACAGTGTTGAACGGTTAATATAAACATAATAAACGTCCTTGTAATACTCGATAATAGTATTGGGTACTATATTAAAACTGCGTATGATATTAAGATAAATACTCGCGTTTCAAACGTAAAATTTTTAAGTTTGTAATCAAAATTATTTATTGAATAAAATACATATTTCTTTTCAATAAGCTTACCGAAAACAATATGGCGCTGGTAAGGATAACATCTTTCATTAAGATAAGTTATAAAGTTACTAAACTAACAATGACAAATTGGTTAAGTTCTTGCATTAAGATAGGCACTGAATGCTCCAATATGTTCCAAACCAAAAGAGGAGTGAGACAAGGTTGCATTTTGTCTCCTGCACTTTTTAACATATACGTAGAGAACATCATGCGAAAAGTCACCGAGAAGTGGGAAAAGGGATTCCCTATAGGTGGAAAGAGATTATCGAACCTCCGGTATGCTGACGACATCATTCTTCTGGCAACATCAATGGAAGACATGAGTGAGCTCGTGAGCCTCGTGATCAGAGCGAAAACTAAGGTGATGATAGTGGATCGAGCCGGAAAATTAACAAATGCCAACTGCAACGTCCCTGGCATTTATATCGTCGACCGCTGCGTCTACCTGGGCTCCCAAATCTCTAATGACGGAAAGTGTGTCCTCGAAATTAAAAGGCGAATCAGAACGGCAAAAGATGCTATGACCCGTTTAAACAACATCTGGAAGAAAAGTGGAATTAGTATAAACACCAAGACTAGACTAATACGTGCTTTGGTATTCTCTTTCTTCCTGTATGGAGTGGAAACGTGGACTATCCCAGCCAGAGGCAAAGGATTGATGCAATCGAGATGATACCTTAGACTATGAAACGCACTAATGTATCAATCCTGTCCCAACTTTTTTTTTTTTTAAACTACTAAGCGACGAGACGAGCAAGACGTTCACCTGATGGTAAGTGATACGCTTGATAACAACGTGGTGCTAGTTAAGATGGTACACACTGCACCACATTGCACTCGTCGTTTAGACATAAGGTGTTAAGTCTCGTTACCCCAGTAATTACACTAGCTACAGCGCGCTTCAAATCGGAACACAGTAATGTTCGCACACTACTATTTGCCGGTTGCAATAGGAGCTGCGGTGGTACCCATCCAGACGGTCTCCGGCAACAGAGACCTACCACCTGGTGAACAACACGTGTTAAGACTCGTTTGTCCACCATATGCCAACAACGCATCCTTTCGTATTCCGGCCACGAAATGCGCAGAGGCGACGATAATTTGGAGAAACTGATTGTGGTTGGTAACAAGATGGACTGATCAAGTAAAAGACTCGTCGTCTAAATTTTACACGGTGGTGAGAGATGCGCTGGACAGGAACCGGTGGAGGCAGATCGTCCGCTCCAGACGGCAACCCTGACCACGATCCTCAAATACGAGGGAACGACTTCAGAGGGAAGGATAACATACTGCCGTATTATGATCGCTTTAAAACAGTACATCATTTATGGATGCAATACTGAAATACAGTAACGTAAGAACATTACTGTTCAGCAGTTAAATATATCGTACGAAACCACTCCCGCACATATAGCGGAGGGCTTTATCAAAAATTTAATATAGACAGTTATATTTATTCATCTATTGATAATGAGTGACCACCGCCCGTTAAGGGCGCGCGCCGGGAGATAGGGACCGCCGCGGGGTCGCACGGCACCGCGGGCCAACATACAACTAGCGACATCTATGATCAACAAACTAAAACGTTAAAAATCTAGTGAAGCTATATTTATGTAGATGTCGCTACACGTATATAATTTTTAGTGATGCAACCTCATTACTCCGCCTTAGCCGATTATTTTTGTTTTTAAATTTATTGTTAAACATTAATTACAATCACAAGAAAATTAGTTTATTATTAATATTTTTTTATCCTATTCTTTTTTTCTCAGCTTTTCGGCTGGTGTTAACTGCATTTTTTTTTATACGAGGGGAAATCTTCTAAAGATACTCGACACCGTGGGAAGCGGCGCCGGGTTATGTGGGATTTTCACCCACTAAAACACCTCGGCGTTTCCTTCTCCTCGCGTTTTTACTGGCGGCAAAGCGAGATCGACAGGGTCATACTATCGCTTTGGTATTAACTGCATTTACAAGCCAAAGCCAAGTAAATGCAGCGTGTGTTGAGTGTGTTTATTGTACTTCTATTTGCATGAACTTTCTTATTAATATTATTATTTATTTTGTATTTATTTTGCCTCGGTTTTATGTGAACCGGTTTACAGATACGCACGGACCTAAGCCAAGTGCAAATCCGGAGTGGTATAAATTGATGGTTGGTTGGTGACAGATAAGCTGATGTCACCTGGCATTATGTCTACATTTGGTATGGGAGCTGTGATATCTGGAAGGTGCTGGTTGCTACTTGATTGTATTTGTAATAATTTTCTCACTATCCGGCATGTATACAAGATGGCTGCTTTTTGTAATAATTTATCTATATTCTTCGATAAGTTAAGAGACTTAATAGATTTATGTAGTTAGGTATGACACTAGTGGAAATAACAATGGGAACTATTATTACTTTTTGCAGGTGCCAGAGTCGGGTTATTTCTTCTATAAGTTCGGTTAATTTTGTGAGTTTTTCAGCTATCGTGGACTGCAAATTATGTATTTGGCACGGCTAAGTCGATGAAGTATCCGGTGTATAATGTTGTCATAAGCTAAAACGAGACACACCCAATATTTATTTGAAATAAACCAAAATTATAGAAAGTCGTTTCATAAGAAGATATCCTCTTTGAAAAGCGAATTCTTAATAAGATCGTGATATATGTTTCGTTGATTAATTTATCTCGCTCACACCCATTGATTATAATTTTCTTGTGATATTCCTAATGAGCCGTGGTTGAAAACAAATAATTATTATAAATTAATTCAATTTAAGTACGTGTGTAATAAAAAAAGAGGTTTTAACGTTGATGTTTATTAAAATCGATATTAATAACATCGCGTTACACATCACTAGCACTTAAACCGTCCGAACACAGATGTGTGGAGCGGCTTTATACAAAAATATATTTTAGTTATTCCATATTTAATAATCCTCTATGAGGGGTTACGGCGGACGAAGGCGACGCGCGCGGTGGCAACGACTCCGCGCGAGCACGAGCACAATACACCGCGCTTCAAAACACCACTAACGCCATCTATCGTCGGCGGGCACACACCAAAATGACAAACGAGTTTTCATTATGGCGCGAAATTTTCAAATACCGCGAAAACTTGCAGTTAGTCATTTATAGACGCACAGTACGTTCACCTGATTTTAAGTGATATCCTGTATAATCGATAAATATAATAGGAATGAGACAAAGCTAATTTTCTTGACTAGGAAGCGGCGATGCTTAATGAGAATTATGTATTTATTAATTACACTACACAAACATTTTTTAAGTTATATATTAGAAAAAATGTTACCAGTATATATTTGATGCCAAATAATTATATGCGAATATATAAGAATAAATTTCTTTCTCATAAAATATATTAATTAACGATCTTTTTGCCTAAACATATTTATTTAGAACTCCACGTTCAAATACGCAGTGGCAAATACTTTTGAAAAATTCTTCACAGAAATAACATCTACTCTTAAGTCGTTCCATACAGATTCCATTACTTTCTTAAAAAATAGTGTTTCGGGTAGCTAAAATTACTTTAATTTTAATCAAATCACGCCAGTCGATATCATCAAAGCATTTAAATAACTTAATTTAAAGAAAACAGGTCTCTGTTCAATTATTAACGTCTGTTATTCACAAGGTTGCACCCCACTTAGTTTTTATTTTTAACAAATGTATAGAGGCATGATCATTCCTAGATTTAATGAAGTAGAAAAATTATACCACTGTTTAAAAACGGTGATAAAACCGATCCTGGAAATTATAGACCTATCTCTGTACTGCCATCTCTAAGTAAAGTGTATGAAAAAATATTACTAAATCAACTCTCAGATCGTTTCAACATTAATAATTTATTCCGTACTGAGCAATATGGTTTTACAAGAGGTAGGTCACCTGCCGCCGCGGGAGTAGCACTCCTTAAAAACAATTTGATGCATGGGAAAAATTTAAAATGTATTATAAGTATTTAGCGCACAGTGTTCTACACTCCCAGACACATCTATCGACCCACCTAGTGTTTAAAGTTTTAACGGTGCCTAGCTAAAAATAAATGTTAGGTGCAGCAATAAGTTTTAATGCAGTTGTAAAGCTGATTTTTTGGTCAACCTTTATGTGTTTGTTTTTTAATTTTGAATTCAGGATTATGAAAAAAAACGAAAATTCGAGTCTGTTCATTGTTTTCAACGACCCAGGAATGGAGAAAACTTTTTTATTTCGCATAAGTTGGATTTTTTTTTGATGTTTCCGATTATTGCTTTCTTAAAACGGCAAATCTAAACTTAGAGCCAGTTTTGATTAAAAAATATGGATACTCTGCCTGAAATTGTCGCGCAAGCTGTAACACTTCTGCTGGCCAAATCAATTCGAAATTACAAAAAAAAATAAAAAAAAACATACATAAAGGTTGATCAATAAATCAGCTTCAAAACTGCATTAAAACTTATTGCTGCACCTAACATTTATTTTTGGCTAGACACCGTCGAAACTTTAAACACTAGGTAGGCCGATAGATGTGTCCGGGAGTATATATTCGAACGCTCGTTAATAAATTTAGTATCAAAGGATCATAAGGAAAAAGTTCAAGAAACATTCGATACTCAACCTATATATTAAATGTATATGTATAAATGGCAAAGTCTTTATTGGCGAACACTCCTGCCTACAGTACTAACAGTTACTGCCAAACAAATTCTATGTGTTGCGTGTAGGTATGTACCCAATGGTTAAAACCTAATTAAAAACCGGTACGCAAACTAAAACTACCTTACAGTCATTGTCATTATATAGTACTGACGTTGTAAGTTTTTCAGAAATAAAAAAAAAATCATTTTTTTCATTGTAAGTTTTGCAGAAAAAAAATATCATTTTTCATCTTTTTATTTTCAACCTTATTTTTTTCATTGTAAGTTTAGCAGAAAAAAAATCATTTTTCATCTTTTCATTTTCAACCTTATTTCAAACAAAGCAACAAAAAAAACAGACTAAAAATAATGAATCCTTATTTAACGCGAGATAGTTTATATTTTTGTTAAACTACAATCGTATTCACCAAGTATTTTGACATTTGTAACGCGCGCGAAATTCAAAATGGTCGTAATAATAGGTTAAAATACGTGACCACAGATAACGTAGAAATGGTAAACGTTATTACCATGAAAGGCGGATAGTCATAATGAAACCGTTGCACACTATATGTGTGAACAGCTTATAGAAAAATAGGAATAATTAGAGACTTTACATCTTTTTATTCTCAAGGTAACGCTGTGGGACAGGCCGCGCGTGGGTTAAGGGCACGCGGGCGGCACGCGACAGCGCGGTGCAGAGAATCCGCACCGCCATCTAGCGGCCGACGAGCGGCGGCGCGCACATACGCTTTAATACACACCGGTGACCGATAGATGGCGCTGATCACAATTACAAGTATAGAAACTTATTTGCGAGTAATTTTTTTTTGTTATAACAAAACATTGTGTAGATCACTATAGGGTGCTGTAGCTAGTGAAATTACCGGGGTAACTAACTGTAAATCACACAATCTTAACTGGCGTCACATAATTATGCGTACTCACCGGTACCAGCTCAAACACAATTTACTGAAACAGTTATAAGTATTTGCTTAAAAAAAAAGTAGATATTAATGAAGAAATACTTTAATAAGTTTATACCAAAATAAACAAATGTATTTATTTATTATTACGTGAAGGTATCGCCCGTCTCGACAATTAGCAGTTTAAAGACATTCAATGTCTTACTGCTGTTAGTATATATATATCTTTTTTATTATCTACGAAACGACGAGACCTGATGGTAAGTGATACTGTCCATAACGCGCATCGTTAAGATGGTATACACTGCACCGCATTCCGCTCGCCTTAAGACATTAGTTAAGTCTCGTTACCGCAGTAATTTCACTAGCTCACAGCCGGCCTTCACAACACAGTAATGTTCGCATACTGTCTGTCGGTTGTAATAGTCACTGCGGTGGTACCTACACGGTCACCAGCAACAGAGACCTACCAGCAGTAAAACTGTCCACCAACTGTGAAATTGCTAAATCTGTTATGTATCTAATAGCATCAATCAATTATATATTTTATTTGTATTTTTTACATTTTCATTCGAAATTGTTTTTTTTTTACTAACACAGTGGGCGCTCTCTAGACGAGTTTGAACATTGCATCTACAATGGTGGCTACAATTAACCAATACCTTTATCTGTACTAAGCTTAATATTATTTTGCCTCACCGCCCATGTGTCAAAAAAATAAAAAACTATTGCTATTAAAGATATAATAAATGATAATCCGAAGTAAAATAGTATACCAATGCTATTAAGTTAATGAAACTAATTGCATTCAATTTTAATTCTTTCCAAGTTACGACCTAAACAGAATGACTATCGTCAGTGTTTCCCAACCAAGGGGGCATTATGATTGTGAAGGGGGGGTCAATTTGAAAATGGACTCAACACGAACTTAACGAGCAAACAATACGTACGGCGAAAGAACTACTCACTATTTAATACCTCGGCTCATAAACCAACTTTTTCTGTACATTAAAAAACATATTAATACGTCGAAATATTAAAATAAAAATTAATAAATTGTATTTTACCAATTAAGATGTACAAATTATTAAGTTTATTTTTAGACCTAAGTTTAACTTGTAAGTAGAAAATAAGAAAAGTTGTTAACAATTATATTAGGCAATAAAAAGGACTCTGATAATATCAGAGGAAAAATAGGAGCGAGTGGCAATTGTGCCTATTACCAATAAGTGCCTATTGTTATGCTACCGTTGTAGATTTTTTAGCTGTACTATAAACCTTTGTGGTTTCTTACAAGCTAGATGTAAAATTTATTGTATATTTTTGTTTTAAAAAAAAAAACAAAAAAAAAAAAAAGACACAGGCAAAACAAAAAAAAAACCTTCTTGAATAAATCTTTGTGATTTTTTATCAATGCTTATAGATGTGTTTTTGTTATATGTGATTATTTTATAAACGTCATAAATAAATGAATAACAAAAAAAAAAAACTCTCCGAGTCATTTTAATGCCATGTTAGATTTCGGCACCAAATTTAACGAGAAAAGCCATTTCGCTTGACGACGCCAAAATATCAACGTGGTGCTCAATTACAAATACTAAATTAATATACAACCGAATCTAAGTCGTATTCCCTCATGTCCGTCGTGGTCATCATGTGTGATGAAACACACGGCGACTTACTTGTCAGTTATAACGGAGTGGTGTTGCCATTGCCTTCTCCATTTCACATACTAGTGCGAGCACGGATGCTCACGACATAGATATGCAGGTTTCCTCACGATATGATTTCTTATATTTCCGCGAATGTTACACATTTATTAAAACTCAATTTCACGGATTTTATCGCGTTTATTATTTAATTTTGTTTATTTACGACGTTTCGACCGCTTTGCAGCAGTCATGGTCACGGGAGGACTGAGATGAGAGACGTCCAAATGTCACAGCTATCACGTGGTACCCACAACTTTTTTATTATTATTAATGGTTCGATCTACGCAGAAAGAGCTCACTGTATTTTGAAGTCTTCTAGTGGTTCGCCTGGGATTTGGTTAAATGGGTAAAAGGAAATTGATAAATTCATTGGTGCAGGCCGGATTCGAACCACTATCACTATCTCTATCACGGCTTCACTTTACTGAGTATTCTCAACATATATGCCTGGAGTCCCGCACCAGTCTAGTATGAACATGATCATTAATGTATTGTACGCTTCTTTTGCGTGTTGTTACTTGTATAAGAGTTTTTTTTTATACTACTTTGCGACGAGACGAGCAAGACGTTCACCTGATGGTAAGTGATACGCTTGATAACAACGTGGTGCTAGTTAAGATGGTACACACTGCACCACATTGCGCTCGTCGCATTGAGACATAAGGTGTTAAGTCTCGTTACCCCAGTAATTACACTAGCTACAGCGCCCTTCAAACCGGAACACAGTAATGTATGCACACTACTTTTTGGCGGTTGAAATAGGAGCTGCGGTGGTACCCACCCAGACGGTCTCCGGCAACAGAGACCTACCACCTGGTTGCATATTGCAGAGTATAGACAATAATGATGACCGTGTCTTGACCGTGTGTCAAACAATTAAAAACAGTGTTGGGTGCTATGAACGTATTTTACAAGAACGTAAACAAAACGCTACCCAAAAGACAATAAATGTATTATTCCGTAAAAAATAAAAGTATGTATTGCATGAAGTTGCACTTAGAATTAAAGTGATTGGTTAATATGATGTATTTTTTTATATTACATTTTGACTATGTTTAATAATAAACCTCGATATACCAGGTGGTAGGTCTCTGTTGGAGACCGTCTGGGTACCACCGCAGCTCCTATTGCAAACCGACGAATGTAGTGTGCGAACATTACTGTGTTCCGGTTTGAAGCGCGCTGTAGCTAGTGTAATTACTGGGGTAAGGAGACTTAAACACCGCATGTCTAAACGACGAGCGCAATGTGGTGCAGTGTGTACCATCTTAACTAGCGCCGCGTTGTTATACAAGCGTATCACTTACCAACAGGTGAAGTCTTGCTCGTCTCGTCGTTTTGTAGTTTAAAAAATAAAAAAAATGTAAGCGAATTTCAGTTAACGCGATTTTTTTCGGAACGTATTCCTCACGTAAAGGGGGGTATTACAGTATTAATACATCGGCTGATAAATCGGTATAATGTGTTTCAGACCGTTCGATCACTGCGTGCGAACGGCGCTTCAAAAAATATGTTAGATAAGTAAATCTAGTTTATGCCTTCTCGGCGGTAGTGGTGACACGAAGCATCGCTTCCTGCGACATTATCAAGGCGAACCGCGAGGCGCCTATAGCGCGTTCGGCCGTACAAGTAGCGCCATCTACCGGCAGGTGGAAGCACTACTAACCTCATCGCGACGCAACATTCCGTTCGTTATATATCAGCCGAACAGTGATGCTGTTGCAGCGATTTATCAATACGAAGATGGTAATTGAAATAGATTAGCAATTAACATTATACTTAATACTTCATTAAAGTTATTTGAAATTAAGAAAACGAGCATTTTAAAAAGATATCGTCTAGTTAAATAAAAAGAAACCTTTTCGAGCAGTTGCGAAATTTTGATAAATCGAATAATAATTTTCTCGGTATATCACGCATAACAGAAATCAGGAAAAGAAAGCTTTGTAATTATAATAACTTTTGTAGAATAATTATTTGTTTGGTGCCAATTAATATATACACAAAAAATAAGCACAATATTAAAAATATTTAAAAAAAACGTTTTTTTTTTAAATACAATTAAAACAAGAACAAAACGGAATCCGATGCATTTATAAATGGCATTAAACAAAAAAAAAAACGAAATTACTATTACTTTTTTTTTCAATTTTTGAAAAAAAAAAAAAAAACACCTGTTTCGAAATACCTGTTATAAGGGATTACTATACATATATAGTCGATATTTGCAGCTAAACGACAACAGCATGAGGAGCTGTGTAAAATATTAAAAGATCCTACAATCAAACCGTTCTCCCAGTTCACGGCATCAATAATCAACAGCCTAAAATCAGTGAATAATTAAAACCCAATCAGAAATAAACTCACTCCAAAATTAATCACAATAAACATATACACTCCCCGACACATCTATCGGCCCGCCCAGTGCTTAAAGTTTTAACGGTGCCTAGCTAAAAATAAATGTTTGGTGGAGCAATAAGTTTTAATGCAGTTTTAAAGCTGATTTATTGGTCAACTCTTAGGTATTTTTTTTTTTTATTTCGAATACAGGATTATGAAAAAAAAAACGAAAATTCTAGTCTGTTCATTGTTTTCAACGACCCAGGAATGGAGAAAACTTTTTTTATTTCGCACAAGTTGAATTTTTTTTTTGATGTTTCCGATTATTGGTTCCATGAAAAAGCAAATCTTAACTTAGAGCCAGTTTTGACCAAAATTTTATAGATACTCTGCCTGAAATTGATGCCTAAGCTGTAACACTTCTGCCGGCCAAATCAATTCGAAATTACAAAATAAAAAAAAAAAAAACTTACATAAGGGTTGACCAATAAATCAGCTTCAAAACTGCATTAAAGTTATTGCTGCACCTAACATTTATTTTAGCTAGACATCGTCGAAACTTTAAACACTAGGTGGTGGGTCGATAGATGTGTCCGGGAGTGTATTTATATATATAAAATATTTATGCGCAAGAACCAATAAAGCAGTACACGGTGAGAAGACAGCAACCGTATCAAATAGCGGAAACAGGTCCTTCTCACCTCATTGCGAAATAAGACAACAAATTATAGCGTAACTAATCATAAAAATTGCGATTACAATTAAACTAAGAGAAAAAAATTGTAGCGCGAGCTCGCCATCAATCATTTGATAGTTACATTAACGATATCGTTAGTGTAAATAAAAGTAACGAAAATAAATAATTGTAAATATAATACATAAATAACCAACAAACAAATTAATAAGAATTTGTATAAATTTTGTTTATAATTAGATACATACACTGTATTTATATTTACATTGTATTAGTATTATAGTTATATATATATATATATATATATAAAATAAACAGTAATAAAAATAACTAAAGCTTTACATCATACATACACGTGTATAACATAAAAATTAATAAATTTAATTACAGTATAAAAAAATGTTTTATTTTTTTGTTTTTTTTTAAACTACTATGCGACGAGGCTAGCAAGACGTTCACCTGATGGTAAGTGATACGCTTGTATAACAACGCGGCGCTAGTTAAGATGGTACACACTGCACCACATTGCGCTCGTCGTTTAGACATAAGGTGTAGCCTCGTTACCCCAGTAATTACACTAGCTACAGCGCCCTTCAAACCGGAACACAGTAATGTTCGCACACTACTATTTGTCGGTTGCAATAGGAGCTGCGGTGGTACCCATCCAGACGGTCTCCGGCAACAGAGACCTACCACCAGTAAATTAACGAAATTCCACAAAATATCATAGAAGGTATAAATGAGAAAAATCTAAAATCAAAACTTTATTCATTTTACAATAACACTCAATGAGACATCATCACCCACATTAGGTAATTTTTATAATAATTGAGGGCGGTTCAGTAAACAAATAATAAAAATTAAAAACACGTTTGCATTGACTGTACACAAGCATTATTTAGCAGGTACATCCACTCACACAGATTCATTAATTCCACCCATAAGTTTGAAAAATGTACCTCCTGTTTGTTACTAAAGTAGAATGTGCAGGTTTCACATAAACTGCCATAAGTTTAAGAAACCGAAGAATTGTTAAATTTTGTATTTTCTTTTTTAAACAAATAAATGAAAAATAAAAATCGGCAAATAAACTTTAAAGTTAAATGTTTTTTTTTATTTATTTATTTTGTAGTTTTCAGTGCACATAAAGAAAACCGTTAATTAAAAAGTTTTTTTACCGATTTTTATTTTCTTGTTTTTAGTATTTAGTGAAATTGTCTACCGAATATTCTGACATATATTATTATATATATTCATAATGACAGTATTCTGCTAGTGTAGTCCTATTATTTGATACCCATATTGTGGTGGTTGTGGAAAAATATGTACCTAGTCCGCCATATTGGAACGGCGTCCATCTTGAATTTTAAATTTTGACATAATCATCGTGTTTTACTAGTGTAGCTCTTTCATTTGATACCCATATTGAGGGGGTTAAAGAAAAATATGTAATCCGCCATTTTGTATCGGCGGCCATCTTAGATTTATAATGTTATTGCTTTTATTATATTGTATTGTCATCTAAATTAAATGTGTGTACCAAATTTCAGATCAATCTGACAACGGGAAGATGCTTAAATTTCAATTTCTAATTTTGACCCAAATAAATTCTGTACGGGTCGAGCTAAATAAAACCGTTTAAAAAATGTTCGAGTGCAGTTACTATTAAATTAAAGTATACTATAACCACACTACTATAACTAAGTAACTTGAATATTTAATGTTGTGTACCGTTCGTCACGTTAAGTGAGAACAGCAATTAAAAAAATTCCTCTAAATATATAACTTAGAAATCCACTGCTGAACATATCTCGAGCCCTGCGCGCGCAACTAGACACCGGCGGCGCGTGCCAACGGTGGCGCGACGCAAGCCGTAACTAACGCCATCTATCGGCAAGCAGTAGAACTAACGCAACTATTTATACTACCGTATTAATAATTCAGGTTAACAATCTGTAAGACAAGTAGTAATTCTATTAAGTTTTTATGAAACGGAAACGGAAGAGGATGGCGGACAATATCGTTGCGCTGTAAAAGGGTACTAAGTATCGCAAAATTTTCAGCAAGAAACGATGTGCCCAAGTTTTTTTAAAGTGATTTTTTTTTGATAGCTTCCGTTTCACAATGAAAAGAAGAAAAGTAACGTCTAAATTCTTTTTAATTGATAGGAACAATACAGTTTTCTATTACCGGTTTTTTTATCGGTTCCGTTTCACAATGAAAAGAAGAAAAGTAACGTCTAAATTCTTTTTAATTGATAGGAACAATACAGTTTTCTATTACCGGTTTTTTTATCGGTTCCTTTTCATAATGAAAAGGAGAAAAGTTATGTTTAAATTCTTTCTAATTGATAGGAACAATACAGTTTTCTATTACCGGTTTTTTTATCGGTTCCTTTTCATAATGAAAATGAGAAAAGTTATGTCAATTCTTTTTAATTTATAGGAACAATACAGTTTCCATTATCGGTTTTTTTCATCGGTTCCTTTTCACAAAAAGAGAAAATTATGCTTAATTTTTTTAATAAATAATAACAATATCGGTTTTGTATTTGTCTTTACCGGTTTTTACACCGGGTCCGTGTCACAGTGAAAAATAGAAGAGTAATGTTTAATTTCTTATAACTCATAAGAACAATACAGTTTTCCTTTATCGGTTTTGTATTTATCTTTACCGATTTCTGCACCGGTTCCGTGTCACAGTTGAAGAGAAAAGCTATGCTTATTTTTTTTAATTGATAACAATATAGTTTTCCTACCGATAATTAACGATAACGCAGCGTTAAATTTATGACACCCTTTTATACCAACCAGTAATACGCAAAGGAAGCGTACAATACATTAATGATCATGTTCATACTAGGCTGGTGCGGGACTCCAGGCATATTTGTTGAGAATACTCAGTAAAGTGAAGCCGTGGTAGCCTAGTGGTTCGAATCCGGCCTGCACCAATGAATTTATCAATTTATATGCAGTTAGTATAACACCAACTAATATCACGTGCTTTGACGGTGAAGGAAAACATCGTGAGGAAACCTGCATATCTATGTGATGACCATCCGTGCTCGCACTAGTATGTGAAATGGAGAAGGCAATTGCAACACCACTCCATTATAACTGAAGTAAGTTGTCGTGTTTCATTACACATGATGACCACGACCATGTTTAGTATAGGCTACATTTTTGGTAAGATATTTTTAGTCTGTGGAAAAATGACAGTTGCTCGAGATTTCGGGTTGCGGGTTCGACTCCGCGCAAGGCGCCTTTCCCCGTATATCGCAATTAAAACGGTTACAAATAAGATATATTTAAAAATATGTAAAAAAACTTTTAAGTTAAACGGATTTCTTTATGTGCACTGAAAACTACAAAATAAAAAAATAAAAAAAACTATTAATAAATAATAAAAAGTGGGGCCCATTAACTATTTCTGTATTACTTTCTACTAATATTTGATTTTTATTTTCTTGTTTTTAGTATTTAGTGAAATTGTCTACCGAATATTCTGACAGTATTCTGCTAGTGTAGTCCTATTATTTGATACCCATATTGAGGGGGTTAAGGAAAAATATGTACCTAGTCCGCCATATTGGAACGGCGCCCATCTTGAATTTTAAATTTTGACATAATCATCGTGTTTTACTAGTGTAGCCCTTTCATTTGATACCCATATTGAGGGGATTAAGGAAAAATATGTAATCCGCCATTTTGTATCGGCGGCCATCTTAGATTTATAATGTTATTGATTTTATTATATTGTATTGTCATCTAAATTAAATGCGTGTTCAGATCAATCTGACAACGGGAAGGTGCTTAAATTTCAATTTCTAATTTTGACCCAAATATATTCCGTACGGGTCGAGCTAAATAAAACCGTTTAATATCGAGTTGGATATCGGAACTTATTACACATACACTACACAACACAACATATACACAAAGTGCAGTGTGAAGCGGATTGGGGTACCCCGAAGCAGTCGCCGGCAACGAGCACAGTTACACTTAATTATTATTTCTTATTTATTTATTGTGATTTCCAGCTCCGCGTATCGCGGACGTCCATTCATCATGAGGAAATACAACTTAGAAGACTCAGTAAATAATAATGCAACTTTTAAACATTATTAAAAAACTGAAAAACGAGTGAAGACATTCACCTGATAGTAAGTGTTCGAATACCCGTAGAACATCTCGTTACCGCAGTGATTAAATTAGCTACAGCGCATTTCACAACACAGTTATTTATATCGTAGCGGTGGTACCTAAACGGTCATCGACAACAGAGACCTAATACTAGTAATAATATTACTAGTACATTTGTTATAAATTATTAACTAAAATTAAAGTATTGATGGGACAAATAGTTTTTTTTTTATTATACTACTTTGCGACGAGACGAGCAAGACGTTCACCTGATGGTAAGTGACACGCTGTATAACAACGCGGCGCTAGTTAAGATGGTACACACTGCACCGCATTGCGCTCGTCGTTTAGACATAAGGTGTTAAGTGTCGTTACCCCAGTAATTACACTAGCTACAGCGCGCTTCAAACCGGAACACAGTAATGTTTGCTGGTACTTTTAGTATATGATCACTTTAAATAAATATCGCATCAACATAATGTGTCTACTCTATAACAATCTCTAATCTACGTATAGGTGAGAACAATAAAGCGATGGAATGTGTTTTTTTTTTGTACGCAAAATAGTTTTCGGTGTTAGTCACCATACCTATATGAACAAGTTTTATATATATGATGGCGAACTAATGACACGCACAATTTTTTTTTTTAAAGTTGTCTAATTTGATAAAAATTAATTAATATATTAAACTAATAAAGAAAATATTGATTACTAAAAAAATTGTTTAAAAAAGAACATTTCAAATGTAATTTTAATGTTATGTTATCTTTTGAAAAAGAGTTTTTATGATTTTGAGGCACAGACATCAAAAGAAGTTTACTATCAAAAAAAAAATAAAAATATAAAGTAACAACGTAAGTAACTTTAATACTTAGTCTTTAAGTCTGGTATTTTAATATATTACCTAAAGACTTTTTCATGCCTATACTACTATCATAAATATATTGTGTACCGTTCGTCACATTAAGTGAGAACAGCTATTAAAAAAATTCTTCTAAGTAGGTTAACTTAGAAGTCCACTGCTGAACGAATATCACGAGCCGCGCACGCGACTAGACATCGACACGGCGAGCTAACGATGGCGCGACGCAAGCTGCTACTGGCGCCATCTATTAGCGATAGGTTGAACTACGACATCAAACGTGCTACTCAATTGTCCACATATTAAAATAAACGCCATCTATCGGCGGACTGGTCAACTTTACACATGAATGTTTTTCCGAACAAGAAACCAAAATTTTTCATGACTTTTAAAGTGTTTAAATTTCAATTATTATTTTTGTTAAAAATTTCAGAAATTAATCAAAATTAATATTATAACTTGTTTACATTCAAAATTTTATTTTCTGGTATTTTTTTTTTCAAAAATTGTTCACTTTAAAGGAACAACGAGATAATGCCAATTATAATTTTCCACCGGGCAATCCGCGGAACGATATTTTTATTAAGTCTTACAATATTAATTTGTAACAACAAATTTAAAGTTTTTTTTATATATTTAAAAAACCTGCCTTTAATTTTTATATATCTTCATATAAAAAATTATTACATAATAAAAACCGACTGAGTTATATAGCAGCAAAGGCAAAAGACCGATGTCGATACAGCCAAGTAAAAATACATAAGTATCCATTAAAGATTTTGTCGCTGAAAGTGATATTATAGTGACAATATATTACTTTTCGAGCACCGGAATCTAATCCGGGACGCAAGCTATAGATCGTTTAATATAAAAATATAATAATTTTTTTTTTCAATAACAACTTTTTAATTCTATCAACAACCGAATAAAGGATTCGAACCAGCGAGCTTATTATGAGATGTACAGAACGTACCCATTTCCTTCGCCTGCTTCCTGGCCGCCAGGTTGGCGAGGTACTCGGGGCTGGTCTTGTCGACCTTCGGGCGGCCCCGCTTCCTCTTCGCGGGGGTCGAGGGCTTACTGCTCTCCGGCTTCGGGCCATTGCTGCTCTCTGGAATTTATTACGGCGGGCGGATTTAGCGATTTTATTTTTTATATATACTACGTTGCGACGAGACGAGCAAGACGTGTTCACCTGATGGTAAGTGATACGTTTGCCCATAACAATGTGGTGCTAGTTAAGATGGTACACACTGCACCACATTGCACTCGTCGCCTTGAGACTTGAGGTGTTGTCTCGTTATCGCAGTAATGACACTAGCTACAGCGCGCTTCAAACCGGAACACAGTAATGCTTGCACACTATTATTTGGCGGTTGAAATAGGAGCTGCGGTGGTACCCATCCAGACGGTCTCCGGCAACAGAGACCTACCACCTGGTAGCGATAAACTTGCTACTGGCGGTGATGGTGACCACCGTGTTATTACTCACCACTGATGGCGTATAATACTGGACTAGCTGTTGCCCGCGACTACGTCGAAAAAATGTATACAGCTTCCCTACTTGTATCGAATATTGTAAGTTTTAATATTATTTCATGAGATACTATAATTTTTTCCAAAAAATAAAATTTTGGTATTTAATATCATTTTTCATTGGTTTCAATTGTTTTTTTAAGATCTTATTTTTTTTTCTAAAATAAAAGTAGCCTAAATTACTCCCCGTTACATCAACTATCGGCCAGTGAAAGTCCCGTCAAAATCAGTTCAGCTTTTTCAGAGATTACCCGGCACAAACAGACAGACAGACAAAAATTAAAAAAAATGTGGTTCCGGTATATTTATCGTATATTTATCGTATATATATCGAAATGTACTTAGAAAAAGGCGGCAAGGTAATGTTAGTGGTACATATATATATATACATGTAAAGAGTATAGTCACCAGAAGTATTTTAAAAACATGATGCGAGCGTTGATGTCTGTATTAACATCGTTTTGATGATTACCCCATTCTTCAAAAAAACGCAAATTTGCAAAATAATACATTTATCCTACAACGTAACGTCTTCTTAACACGTCCACACACTCCGGCGGTCGGAGCGCGACTGTTTCTAACACCGGCGCGTTCCATTTTATACCCGCACAAGAATTACATAAACATGAATAATTTCGAAATTTAACTAAAAATCGTAATTAATGAAATTTTTACTAAAAGACAATTTCAAAACGCATTCGCGGTGATATATAACAAATTTTAATACACAAATACATAGACATTCTACAGTATACACATACACGTCGAAGGTAGCGACAGACAAAAAAACTCACGCTCGACTCGTCGAATGATAAGAAAAATAGAAAGAACGAATAGGCTTCTTCTAGACTAGCGCGCTTTACCATCAAAGACTACATCGTCACTTACAATCAGGTGTGATTGAAGTCAAGCGTCAGTCTAAACCTGAATATTTAGGCAATCTTCTTCTAAGTCGTATTTCCTCATGACTGAGAGTCGTGGTTTTTTTTTTTTATATTACTAAGCGACGAGGCGAGCAAGACGTTCACCTGATGGTAAGTGATACTGCCCATGACAACGTGCTGCTAGTTAAGTTGGTACACACTGCACCACATTGCGCTCGTCGTGAGACATAAGGTGTTAAGTCTCGTTACCCCAGTAATTACACTAGCTACAGCGCGCTTCAAACCGGAACGCAGTAATGTTCGCACACTACTATTTGTCGGTTGCAATAGGAGCTGCGGTGGTACCCATCCAGACGGTCTCCAACAGAGACCTACCACCTGGTCATCATGTTTTTATTGAAACACACGACGACTTGCTTGGCAGTTATAATGGAGTGGTGTTGCCATTGCCTTCTCCATTTCACATACTAGTCCGACCACGGATGGTCACGACATAGATATGCAGGTTTCCTCACGATGTTCTCCTTCGCCGTCAAAGCGCGTGATATTAGTTGGTGTTATACTAACTGCACATAAATAGAAAAATTCATTGGTGCAGGCCGGATTCGAACCACTAGGCTATCACGGCTTCACTTTACTGAGTATTCTCAACCTATATGCCTGAAGTCCCGCACCATGATCATTAATGTATTGTACGCTTCTTTTGCGTGTAACTGGTATAAGAGGATGTCATAAATGCCGGTACCTTCGCAGTGGAAGGCCGGCGTTCAAACCACTTGTATCACGGCTTAGGTAGTGTAGGTTAGAAATATGTATATGTATGTTTATTGTTATATATACTATATTATGTGTTGTACTGTATAAGCATGACATCCGCTCGCACTTTTTATTTTTATTTACCAAACGGTGGTCACTGAAAATCAGCGTCGCGACATCATGCTGAGCAACCTCCGCGTTGACGCGACCCGCGATGCAATTATATATAATTTTTAATATGGTCTTTTTGTTTTATTTTTTATTATAATTTACAAATATTATAATTGTGTTTCAGTCGGGGTGTCAATAAAAAAGTTTCTTTCTTTCTTTTCTTTAGAATGTTTTTTCACGTAGTGATTAAAAAAAACTGAGCGGATCTTTCAGTACATTGTCACTCGTGAAAGAAGTGCGAAGCAAGAGATCCGTTACCTTTGCTGGGCTCGTTCTTGTGCCGCGCCGCGTACAGCTCCACGGCGGGCGGCACGAAGTGGGACACCGGTGACCTGTAGTCCACGCTCAGCGGCAGCACGCCCGGCACTGGAACGCACGTTAACTCACATTTACATTTAGCACTACCCACACAAAAAGAAATACAATTTCATTGAAAATTAAATAACAAAACGTTTCTATTTTTTTTTAACTATAATTCTTTATTGCACATATTTAAAACTTAAGCTTCATGGGACTCAGTGCGCGCCATCTATACAAAATATACTTCGGGACACATCTATCGGCCCACCTAGTGTTTAAAGTTTCGACGGTGTCTAGATAAAAATAAATGTTAGGTGTAGCAATAAGTTTTAATGCAGTTTTGAAGCAGATTTATTGGTCAACACCTATGTATGTTTTTTTTTATTATTTTTTTTTGTAATTTCTAATTGATTTGGCCGGCAGAAGTGCTAAAACTTGGGCGACAGTTTCAGGCAGAGTATCCATATTTTTTGGTCAAAATTGGCTCAAAGTTTAGATTTTCCTTTTTATGAAACCAATAATCGGAAACATCAAAAAAAAAATCCAAGTGCGAAATTAAAAAAGTTTTCTCCACTCCCGGGTCGTTGAAAACAATGAACAGACTAGAATTTTCGGTTTTTTTTTTCATAATCCTGAAATCGAAATAAAAAAACACACATAAAGGTTGACTAAAAAATCAGCTTTAAAACGGCATTAAAACTTATTGCTGCACCTAACATTTATTTTTAGCTAGGCACCGTCGAAACTTTAAACACTAGGTGGGCCGATAGATGTGTCCGGGAGTGTATATTGTGTCTGTTTGTAATATTAAAATCACCTATCCTAAGTGTGTTTGGACGTACACACGGTACATATGCCAAAAAATCGTTTTTTAAAATTTCTCTCTGTTTGTTCTGGCTAATTTCCGAAACGGCTGAACCGATTCCGACGGGACTTTCACTGGCGGATAGCTGATGTACCAAGGTGTAACTTAGGTTACTTTTATTTTAGAAAAAAAAAAAAAACAATTAAAACTAATGAATAACGTTCTTCGTTACTCTTCCGTTTAAAGTCCCCTTTAGGTACCTTCGGTTACGTCTGGAACGTGTTTAAAGCAAAAACGGAATCAGGCGTATATACAAACCACTGCCCACTTATTCCCACTGCTGGGACCTTCGACAGATCGCTCATGTCCCCGATCCGTTGGTAGATGACGTTGTCGCGATGTTTACTGGAAGGTGAAGCGGAGCGGGAACCGAGACCGCTGGTTTTTTACCACTTTCCTGGCCTTTTTACTCTTGTATCAAATCTCATGTTCTTTCCACGCCAGATCATTACTACTTAGTTTCATCTCTCTCTCTCTCATTTTATTCTCTATCACCTGATTGCGTCAGAGTAAGGCTGAAGCGCCGATTTAAATACTCCGTAACGCTTGTAAGCTAAACCTGAAGAGATACACGCGATACTTTTTTAGGATATTGAAGTACAGGATTAGGGGGGCGAGGAATGCGAAATGAAGTCTACAGCGCTTCCGGTTAAGATGTAAAAGGTCAAAGTTGGGGAAGTGAAAAAAGCAAAAAAATTTAATTTCACTGAGAATCGAACTCATGACCTTTGTGTGTAGCATGAATAGCCGCTGGAGCATTCCGGCGCATTTTAATCTTATAACGTAATAGAGACATGGATAAGACAACGCATGCGTCATTACCGGCTTGTTTTTAAAAACATGTTTACGACACCGGCTCAAAGGTGTAGTTCCCCTCATCATCATCATCTGATGCCTGACACGGCCTCTCCCAAACGCAGTGCTGGATAGAACTACAACAGGACACATGATCTAGTGAAAGCTGCTGAAAGAAAATTCTGATAGAACTGACGTAATGTCTTCAAAAAAAATGGGAAATTACCTGATATGCCCTTTACCATCACACCACTTAACATCAGATCGTAGTAAGATATGAATCGCAAATCGTAAAAATCGCGACGCATAACCGTCCCGAACTTTCGTCGTAACGCCATCTAGTGTGCGACAAACTAATACATGGTTTGACTCAACGATAGATGGCGTTTTCATTAATCACGAAACGTGCCAACGCCATCTGTCTGTTATTACTAACAACGCGAGAAATTACTCAAAATTATATATTACCGAACATTTCTGATTTTTTTTTAAATTGTCATTAAATTATATTTTTATAAGAATATATATTTTAATATGTTGAGGCCTAAGTTCATCAATGGTAAGGACAAGCATGATGATTATGACAAGTGAGATCTAAGTTAAATTCTCTACTAATTGAATGTGTGAGTTGTATAGTACCAAGACATGGTCATGCTTAAGAATATATCTAGTGTTGCTTAAAAATAAATTAAAATGGACAGATCTAGAAGTTGAATTTTTAGACATACAAAAAATTGGAGCTACTACGAAGTCTTTATTTTAGACCAAAAAAGATGTTAATATCAAGGAACAAGTTCTAGAAATTGTAATTAAGAATTTATGTTCCTCTTGATTTCATACAAAACGGCAGACCAATTCTGGACAGGAAGACATTACCTTTATTTAATCCATATATGTCACCATTCGGCTTCTCCAGCTTGGGCTTCTTCTCCGGCGACTCTTGGCCCTCGCTAGAGAGCGACGACTCCTCCCTCTTCAGCTGCGGCAGAGCAGAGTCCAGGTGACCCTCGCACAGCGCCATCTCTTCCAATACTAGCTGGAAAACAATAACAAATCATATTAGCACATCACTAATGTTGTATTAATTATGTTTATTGTGTTAGTTAGCCAAGTACAAGATGGAAGTGATATTGTCATGCATTATATTTTTACTACCCACTTCCGACTGACTTGATGTTGGCAGAATTCTTTTCAGAGAGGCCATTAAGCATAAAGAAGAAGAGTACCCACTTCCTTCATTTTATTATTTAACAAAATAAGTAAAGTACATTGATATACATAACAACTACTAAATAAAAAAAAACATAATGGCGAGAAAACTTGATTATATATTGTTTTCCAACAACAATGTTATTAGTTGGTATATTTACACTGCATTCATCACATTAAGGCATAATATATTAAGTCCTTTTACCACAGTAATTTCATTAGCTTCTGTACCAAACCGAATGCTATCGATTTGAAATTGGTGATACGGAAACAATAATTGTATTTACATTCTTACTGTTATCATCACTCTATTTTTACTGTGTTCCAGTTACAAGGGTATAGACAGTTTTTATTTTGTTTTCATCAAAAAATCCTCCGACACAAGCCAGAGACAAAGATGTTTTACCAGGTGGTAGGTCTCTTGCCGGAGACCGTCTGAGTGGGTACCACCGCAGCTCCTATTGCAACCGACAAATAGTAGTGTGCGAACATTACTGTGTTCCGGTTTGAAGCGCGCTGTGGCTAGTGTAATTACTGGGGTAACGAGACTTAACACCTTATGTCTCACGACGAGCGCAATGTGGAGCAGTGTGTACCATCTTAACTAGCACCGCGTTGTTATACAAGCGTATCACTTACCATCAGGTGAACGTTTTGCTCGTCTCGTCGCAAAGTAGTATAAAAAAAAAATGTAGACTTCGTTGGATCTCTTTCATATTTTCAACTATTTATCTGTTTGATAGCGTGTATTACATAGTTAAATTATTATTATGTAATATTAATAGAATTGATATTATAAACAGAATGAGTTATGTAAACATTCTAACTAGGGCTGCATGGTATAAGATGAATTACTGGCCTGTACAGTCCCTTAAAAAAAAAACAATATTTTGGCGGGAAAAAGTAAATAATACTTTTATTAGATTATTTTATTATAATAAAAAAAAGAGAATCCAATAACTACATCTATCACGGTGATATGTATAGTTTCCTTTTGAAGCCCGCTGTATGTATTGAAAAGATATTTCATCATCATCTCTACCGATGGATATCCAAAACATATATTGACCAGAGATATGTAAACATATATGAAGATGTTAATTATCGTTTCAGTGATTTCAATACATACAAAGCATTTTCACACTGTTGCTGTATTTAGGCCTATTACCGCACTAACAATAGTGAAGATGAAAAAACAGTATAAGTATAATTGCATTGGCTATTTAAACAGTAGTGTCCAAACATCAGTATTGTGAATAGCGCTGTAGTTACTGAAATTACTGCAGTAACAAGATTTAAAACCTATATAAAAAAATCATGTACCATACAGTGCCAGACTTTTTGATTAATATTAAGTCGTTACCACAGTCATTTCACTGACAACACGCCCTTACTGTTTAACCTATCTTATTATCCAGGTAATAATTACTAGTGGTACATTACTACGATACCGTCTAGTTACCACTACGTTGGTATTTATACAGTAGTATAATTAAATGACTGCTGTGAAAAGCAATGTAGTAAGTAAAATTACTAATTATTATTAATTATTTAATTATAAGTAAAATTAATTAGTGTTTTGGAATTAATATTGTGGAATACATTACAAGAGACCTATGTCCAGCAGTAGACGCCCATCGGTAGAAATGATCATGATGATCATGAAGTAAAATTACTGCGGTAACGAGACACGAAATCAAATGTGAAGCATTATTGATCATATTATGGTTGTCGTTCTGTAATATGTTAAGTCGTTACCGCAGTAATTTCGCAGTTTGGTCACACCGAGGCCATCAACGGAGACCTATCACTAATGAAGTCAAAGAATCCATTTTTATATAGAATATTTATTTCTTTAACATTCTAAATAATCTTCTCGGATTGTATATTTGTATTCAATTAAGTGATGATAAGAATGTTCACTTGAAAATAAGTCTTACTACTTAAAACCAAATGCTCAGATTCCTATTCATCACTTTGATTAGAAATCAACTTGTTTTAACCTTTACAGAGTTATTTCATAGCTACATCTTTCAAATCAGAACATGGTAATGTCATCATATACCATGATAAGAATGAGAGAAGACTTGGAGTCTTGAGTATAAACTACATATGTTCATTAAATATGATTAATTCATTTGTCTTCACTAGGTTGAATTAGAATAATTCGGGGCCTCTCATATCATTGCTTCTAACAATTTATGTTATTAATAAACTCGATGAAAACAAGGAAACTAAATAAATATAAAATATACATACAAAAACATGAAATTTATATGAAAAATTAACATTAGATATTTTATAAATTTAAAGGCCGCCATTACAGTATTGAAACATTTTATCAGAATGAAGACCATCATTGTTTTCTTATCATCCCTTGTTAATGCTAATTACAATAATATCTGAAATTTTAATTTTTATTAAATTTCTTATAATTTAAATTTGATTCATGGAATATATTTACAAAGTTATAACAGTTTGAGTTATTTCAAAATGTATCAAATATTCATAACAGTTTGATAATATGTTGTTATTGATGCAAGTGTAAAGGGTCTGTGCAGCAATACGGGTTGGTTGACCTTTTGTTGACTGACCTCTTTAATATCATAAGTTCTTGTTTAATTAAATGTCATAATATAGAAGCTACTTCAAAGCAAAAATATTGGTTTAACTTAAATATAACCTCATACACGTTTGACATAAAACTCTAACATATTTTCAAAACAAACAAACAAGTGAAAAAAAAAATTGTTGTGTACAGTAAAAATAATGTTCGATACTCGCGTGCACACGATCGGTAAAATCATTTTCTAATTACAATACGTTATCAAGTTGTTGAAGTAGTAAAAAAAATGTCCGTGAACATGGAATACTCACCAAGTGACCATCTTATATACTCCACAGGAAATAGAATCTACTTAACACACCGTAACAACGTTAAACTTACACAAAAACAAAATTTACACTAAATATATATGTAATTTTAAACTTAATTGCGACAACAAATCGGTGATTTATAAACGATAAATGATTTTTTTAAAAAATTAGTAGCGATCCGAGCACACATAAATCAATGCCCAACCAAATGGTGCTGTGCTAAACGCAGACGATATTACATTAAACACACGATTTCTCTTAATATTATAAACGCGCACTACATTGTCGTGCAACGTGACGACTTTTAAAAGTGTATTACAAAAGTTTTGAACTACGATTATCGCAGATATAAACAAAAAACGCAAAGCCCCAAAACTATCTCAACGTCCATTTCTACAGCAAGAAGGTGATGCTACTGCCTACGAAAGGAGTGAAAAAGACGAAAATATTTTTAGTGTGTCAACACCGCCAGCTGCCCTAACAGCGTAAATATCATATAACCCAACAAACGACAGCTGTTATTTTCAACCTTACTACTTTGAATTAAAGACTACTTTAGAATGAATAAAAAGTTCCTGTTCTCATTTAAATTTTATGTCAACAGCATTATAATCTGTCAGATATATAATTAAAATTTCTTAACCATCTAATTAGTTACAGATAAAATTTGTTTCGATTGTATAAATCATAAATTAAATTTTTGTACATAAATGTAAGGTTATATTTATAAAATAGTTCGTTTTAGCGATGCGAATTTTTTGATGTTATGGCAACAGTTGAATGGGTGTGGGACGAGTGCGTAGTCAAAGGAAGACAGTAAAGCAGTGTGCTATAGCTAGGTCGTCTGTTGAGTTGGCATTGTATATTATTACTACAACTTGCCCAGCCTTATCACGAGCCGCGTTATCAACACTCCGTCGAGGTTATACCTTTTGTATAGTTTCTCCTCGTCTTACTTAACAGTAGCAGTGAATACATTCACGTGTAATATAAAATTTAATTTTTCATTTATATCGTACGACAAAAAATAATGTGAAATACGTTTCAGCTTTAGCAAGTACTCCTCAAGTACAACCAATACATTAAAGCAAATATTGTTCATTGTGTTCCTTTACAGTTAAAATTGTTGCGTAATTAATTATAATTATACATTATTTATTATTCGGCGAATAAGCGCAAATCACCTTAATTGATTATGAGAAATAATTAATTTTAATGTTTATTCAATTTATTCAGCCTTAGCTCAATGACAAATTTAAAATCTATCAAATAGTGAACGTGTTATATGTGATATTTTTATTTATTTATAATTAATTAGAAACGAGAAAATTATGATGGAAATAAATTATTTATCCGCTAAATATTTTTAACACAATCGGCTAATCGTTCTCTTCCGAAAGTCAAAACGATTTTATTAAATTTTATTTTTTTAATCGTGTACCGTAAACGTTGTTACCGTGAACTTTTTTTTAAACAAAAAAAAATAAAAATGTCAAATTAGCCGCTTAATATGCGAAACATGTAAACAATAGTCTATTTGGGTCATTTTAGTGTGAGTGTAGTTAAATGACCTAGTTATCAAGTTGACGCTATCACTACAGTAGCAAAATCGATCGGATGCACGCCGTATGGAATAGAATCTGCAATCAATACTTTGTCACCTAAAAGGGAGGGAGAGGGGAATAGAAAAAGATAAAAGATGTACATCGTTACCGAAATCGATTAGGTGCTAAAGTATTTATTTTAATTACATCATTAACAAATTTGTTTCCACTGATATTATTAGATGATGGTGATGATTGCTGGAGACCGTCTGGATGGGTACCACCGCAGCTCCTATTTCAACCGCCAAAAAGTAGTGTGCGAATGTTACTGTGTTCCAGTTTGAAGCGCGCTGTAGCTAGTGTAATTACTGGGGTAACGAGACAAACCTTATGTCTAAACGACGAGCGCTATGTGGTGCAGTGTGTACCATCTCAACTAGCGCCGCGTTGTTATACAAGCGTATCACTTACCATCAGGTGAACGTCTTGCTCGTCTCGTCGCATAGTAGTATAAAAAAAAAGATTATATTAATATCTATTTCCGCTACCGAACGGTATAAATATTTTATTTTATTCGTTTGTTTAATAAGTTTCTCCAACACACATAATATAATAATATTACAGAAAAAATTACATAAAGCTTAATTTCTGATGTGTGTACCAATCAATGGAGTATACAACACTCACAAACGCATTATTATTTATATAAACTAATGATATAACTGTGTGTATTTAACAGCGTTGTGGTTATTGAAATTACTGAGGTAACGAGATTTAACATATTACGTTTATAAATAAAAATAACCTTACGTATTACTTACTATCAGGTGAACGCTAATAACAAGTTTAAGTAAATTACAGTTATACATTATTAGTAATTAAACGAACATTTGTATAATTTGTGATAATGAGAGACACGGAGATACATTTTTTCATTATCATGAGTCCCACAACTGGACGAAGTTTTTCCAAACTCCACAGCGATCACTCCCGCGCTGCGTTCATCCGTCAGCTCCTTCACCAATTTCATCACCATCAGTCCCCCACTACACATTTACTTTTATAAATTATTATAAATAATACTAAATAATTAAAAATTTCAAAAATCAAGTTCTCGTATAATATTAATTGCTTTTTCCCGCGATTCGCTAATTCTTTTTTTTTTTTTTCCAGTATATCCATTTTCACCTCGCCGTATTTTGATAAGGCCTAAAAAGAAACTTTTTTTTTAAAAAAAAAATATTTTGTTTCAGTAGTTGTAGTATTATATGACCGATTACTAATAATATTTGTTGATTAATTTTTCATGTTGCTGCAAATCTTCGACAGGTACGCCTTTATACCCGCAGGTACTTTATAAGGTAAGCCAGGGGTCGACAAAATTTTTGATCCATTTTTTTTTATTCTACGTGCATAGATATTAAATACAAAAAAAATCTTAATCAGTGAACAGTATACTGTAAATCTATGATAAATCAAATTAAATAACATTTTTATTAATATATATATACAAACAAAAAATAATTTTCTTATAATAAGATACTTGTTATTTTTTTTATTCAATGAAGCAACGAGGCGAGAAAGACGTTCACCTGATGGTAAGTGATACTGCCCATAACGCGGTGCTAGTTAAGATGGTATACACTGCACCACATTGCGCTCGTCTTGATGAGTTAAGTCTCGTTACCGCAGTAATTTCATTAGCTCACATTGAGTATTAAGTATTAAAGCTACGTTTGTAAGACCACCGCGTCGTTTATTTTTCGCCGTCAAGCTTAATTATGCAAATATAACTGCGTTTTGATGTACACTGAGATGCAGTAAGTAATTTTTCGTTTTCAATCAATACGATAAAAGTTATCGTAATACAGAAATAGTTTGTGATATTATAATAATAATAACTTTTACTGCCAATTCTAAGAAACGAGACGATCACTTGATTGTAAGTGATACGCCCGCACATGATAGAGTGGTGTTAGAATGATATACACTGCATCACATTTTCCGCGTACCTTTAGCTACAACGCCCTTCAAACTAGAGCACAGTAATGTTTGAGTAGTTTATTACTATCGTATGACAATGTTACGACTGCTTACAAGTAATAATTTAAGAAATGTTTTGTAACCGTTGCTATGGCCAGCTCATGTGCTGATCACCCTCCAACTTGTGATGAAGATGTTTGCACATTACTGTTTATCGCTGCTGTGGTATCTACTGAGACAGTCACCATCAGCAATACCAATAAAAAATAATGTAATTATTAAATTATAACATTCATTATATCATCATCAGCCGAAAAAAATTTTTTTTACTAAAAACCAGCACAGATTAAAATTATCATTTTAAAAATACTCTTTGGTCTTTTTGTGTTAAAATTAATGTTCCAAAAGCGGGCATTTTCATGGGGGTGAAATCTTAAAAAGATACAAAGCTATAGAAACCCAGTTTAAATTAGTAAAACCCCACGGCAGTGAGATTGTAATGGCTTCCAAATAATGTCATATACAAATCGATAATACAAAAATGTAAAAACTGACTTGCGCATTGTTAATTTTGTTTAGGAAATCAAAGCAGTTGTTTACCATTACCGTATACATTAAATATGTTTGGAATCATTTACTTTCTCTCCTAATTAATTGCTAAATTACGAAAGTGGAATGACTTTCAGATATGATGAACATAAACCAAAAAAAATGTTCCAAACAGTATTCATAATAACTTATACTCAAGTTTATTAAACATGAAATCGATATATCAGACATATTACATTTTTTGTTTTTTTATAAGTTAAAGTTTCCATTGTTTACATAATTGTCCGTTCCTAATTACTCGTACTGGCAAAACATCAGAAAGCGGAATGCAAGGGATACCGGGTATTAAAATACTTTAAAGTATTTTCATTTAATGCTATACAAAATCAGAAAATTAAATTAAAAAAATAAATAAAAATAAATACAGTTTACAGCAAAATCAACATACAAAATAAAAATATCTTCCGTGACCTTTACTTAGATTTGTTAGGTTTTCATTTAATTACTACGTTACGTACTGTTAATAGGAACGAGTACAGACAGTAAAAACAACGTAAAGAATAACACAGATTAAAAATACCACAATTGTAAGCATTTTTTAAAACAGTATTAATAATTTAACATTTTTTTTTTCCATAGGCTTTATCTCTTACACGGTTACGTCGCCTAGTATTAAAACCGAATCGGTTAAATAAGTACTTCACTCATCATAAAGTACTTCACTAGACATGGGTTATAACAGGACATACACAATACCTGTTATTACTGTTACTGTTACACAATAATAACAGGTACCGATTTCTGTTATTAAATAACAACTGTTATTTTTTTCAACCACAGTCCATTAAGAATATCACAAAAAATTTGATATTACCAGTTTGTCATTAAATTATAAACAACAAAATATTATTATTAAAAATGAAAATTATAATTTTACATTAATTGTATGTGGTTTAATAAAAACAATAACTTTAAAATATAATTTAACTTTACATATATTGCAGGTCGCAAAGTGTCCACCTACGTCTACAAAATGGTCCCACACAACACTCACTCTCTTATTTACATTTACCATTCTACTGACTAATATTATAAAAACTCTTATACAAAATACAAATAAACCGAAATTACTTAAACAAAAAAAAAAACATGTATACTATCAGAACTGCCTAGTTTATTATGTACACAAACAAAATTAACACTTAATTATTTTTTAATTGCACTTATAAAGAAAAAGCAGAAAATAAATTTGTTTTCGCTGTAAGTTCTCAATCGAAAAAAATTTTCAAAATTGTTTGAAAAAAAAAACGACGAACAGACGAAACTTTCCAATTCGGTTTCAAATGAATATCACCTTTAATTCTATATAGTAAAGTCGAAGTTATATTAAATATTTTGTAACAGATGCAGTAAACGTTGATAAAGACGTTCGGATACTCACTATTATTTTAAAACTTACATTAGAAGTAAATTCTATTGTAATTTTTCTTGGAAGCAATAACTACTTCACTATTATTGAGATTTTATTAATATATCTGTACTATGTTTCAACGCATGTTTGAAATAGACTTTGAAACCATTCAACCATTGTGCTCCAAACCTATTTCATTGGAACGTCAATAATGCGAATAAACGTTAATACAAATTAAAATCAGAGAAAATCACAGTAAAGCGTCGCCAGGCTTAACTTGTATAAAATATGCAATTTTTTGAACAATTATATTATGTACCTATTTAAGGAAGCAACACTTGAAATTCGAAATAACACAATAAAATAATTATGCTAACATCAGTCCTGCAGTGTACATCCGAACATAAATCGGGTTATGATACTAGGTGCATCTCGTTTTAGCAACAGTATATACAATGGGTGTGAGCGAGATAAATTTATCAACGAAATAACAGTTAATACGAACTAATTTAGGAGTGACATTTCAAGGATAATTATCTTCTTGTTAGGTTACCATTTGTATTTTTCGGGTCATTATACTAGGTGCTTCTCGTTTTAGCAACCGTCTATCAAAGGGGTGTGAGCGAGATAGATTAATCGACCAAATAACAGATAACACGATCCAATTAAGAATTCGCTTGTCAAAGAGGATTTCTTCTTATGAAACGACTTTCTATAATTTTGGTTTATTTCAAATAAATACTAAGTGTGTCTCGTTTTAGCTTATGACAACATTGTATAAAAGACAAAGACAAGAACAGTTGTTCCATGTTATTAACTGTTCTGTTATTGACTGTTCTGTTATTCAAGCTACGTTAGTGTCCGACTGCTATAGAACAGTGAAAATATCGATAGTGATTGAGTAACAGATAAAATGATATCGCAAGAACAACTGTTATCTGTTATTCGCGAATACTTGTGATTTACATCTGTTATTAGAAATACGCCTCACCCCTATACTTCACTGCTGCCTGTCAAAGTTTGAAGCGTCTCCAGTGTTTGTGTTGTTGAATTTATTACAATAATATTTATTAGATTACCGTTAATTAATACTAATTATGTGTACGATTTATTTGAAATGAAAATTAAGTGTAATAAGCGAACAGCCATGTTTTGAAAATAAGTTCTGAGGAGATATAAAAAAACAATTATCAGTATGAGCAGATGCGATTTTAAAATAGTTTTATTAGGCAGTGAGCACGTTGGTAAGACAAGTCTGGTGCTCCGGTTCGTCAGCTGTAGATTCAACACGGGTGCTCCGTACCAGAACGTAAGTTTACCGTGATTAAGTATAAAAAAAATCATTTGCGATCTGTTTACAATGATTCATCTCTTTGTTCTAGTGATTGATGGGATATTATTGTGTTCTACGCAGTAATCAATAATATAAACATCCTTCTAACACATCCGCCTAAACTGCATAGTTTACAATTATATTAATCATTTTCGTGGTGTAGAAAAAATGATAATCTCTAAGAAGCATTAGTATATGCACTTAAAAAAGTCCAAAAAGTTTTAATTTTTTTTTAAGATTAGCACAGAATTAATAAATTCTTTTTTAAAGGGAAAAATCTGCATTATCTAGACTCTGAATTTTAGCAAATAGTCAACCTACCACCAGTTAATATACATATTTAATAATCTTAATTTTTTTTTAACTCTGTGTTACTTGTATCACTTAGTTATATAAGATATAAAAATTATCATTTTATATCAAATTTTTATAGTGCTTCAGTTTTTGTTATTACAGTCCTTAAGGCAAATGAACTGACTGTGAACTTTTGTGAATCAGAGATTGTTTTCATCAACATTTAAAAGTAAGAATGCAATTTAAATTAATTGCGTGCAATAATTTTTTCTATACTCCAATATAATTGTCATAATAAATACTAGTATTGTTGTTCCTTTGGTAGTATTATAAATGAGCATTTTTATTATTTTTTTTATCGCAATGTTTTTTTAATACATAAGCAATATTGAAGTCTTTGTATAGTATTTTATCAGAGCAGTAAAAACAATCATACAAACAAAAAAATTTATCATGGTTTTTATTTTTTTTTGTTAATTATTTTTCTGCTCTGGATACGAGGCCTTTTGAGCATTATCGTTTTTTTTTTTTGTAAATGTTTTTACGGCTCTGGATATGAGTCCTTTTGAGCCTTATCGTTGACTTTGTATAGTATTGCAATTAAAAAAAATCATATAACAGTTTCGATTTTTTTTTTATGGCAAGACAGTGTTTCGCTGTTTGATTTTAAATTTTTTTTTTTAAATAAACTTATTGCTGGGTAAATAAGGTGTGATTAAAATGAACTTAACTACCACAGATGCATGAATCTTTACTTGTACTTGACACTTATGTAATTTGTACAAAAAAATGTTTCAGACAATCGGTGCAGCATTCTGCGCAAAGACAATGCACTCCAACGGAAAAAACTTTAACATTGGCATATGGGATACGGCTGGCAGTGAACGGTATGTTAAATTCATAAGGGTTATAATTCAATTGTAGTCAGAGATGGCAACACTTTCCATTTTTTAAATGGGAAAATGTTAGTTGGAGGCAGCTACACTTACATGTTTTTTAAATGGCAAAATGTTAGTTGGAGGTGGCTACACTAAAATATTTTTAAAACGGCAAAATGTTAGTTGGAGGTGGCTACACTAAAATATTTTTTAAATGGCAAAATGTTAGTTGGAGGTGGCTACACTAAAATATTTTTTAAATGGCAAAATGTTAGTTGGAGGCGGCTACACTAACATATTTTTTAAATGGCAAAATGTTAGTTGGAGGTGGCTACACTAAAATATTTTTTAAATGGCAAAATGTTAGTTGGAGGTGGCTACACTAAAATATTTTTTAAATGGCAAAATGTTAGTTGGAGGCGGCTACACTAACATATTTTTTAAATGGCAAAATGTTAGTTGGAGGCGGCTACACTAACATATTTTTTAAATGGCAAAATGTTAGTTGGAGGCGGCTACACTAAAATATTTTTTAAATGGCAAAATGTTAGTTGGAGGCGGCTACACTAACATATGGCAAAATGAATTAGGTGTTCACTTGATGGTAAGTGTCCATAACGATGGCTAGTTAAGATGATATACTCCACCATAAGGTAATGAACTGGTATCACCAACATTCAGAAACTGGTCCATGTGAGTTAAGATCAGAAATTGTCATATCTGTCGGTCAACCTTTAATGGAGAGGCAATTTAAGAAGATACGCCATCAGATTATAGTAGTCACGTTAAACATGTTAAGTATTGTTGCTGTAGTAATTTCAGTAGTTGCAGCACCATTTAAACCGGAACAGTATTTCTGAAGAGTGTTTTCATCGCTCGGTTAAAATTTGTGACCTCAAGTAATATCTGTTATCAAGATCATACTCCAAACATGTAGTATCATCATCAGCCATTATAAATCCACTCCTGGAAGAGGAGGCAAAGTTGACCACATCATTCAGTCTAATGGTTCTTATAAAGTATTTTTAAGGTGGTTTTTGTCTGCATTAAATATGTTGTGTTGCTATAATTACAGTATTGCCAGCAATAAAAATATCAACACAATAATATGAAAATGGTGAAAAAATCATATAACGTTTTGTAATTTAAACATGTTCAGTGTTGCTTGCAATAAAAAGACCAACACACTGACTAAAATGAAAATGGTGAAAAAATCATATAACGTTTTGTAATTTAAACATGTTCAGTGTTGCTAACAATAAAAAGACCAACACACTGACTAAAATGAAAATGGTGAAAAAATCATATAACGTTTTGTAATTTAAACATGTTAAGTGTTGCTAACAATAAAAATACCAACACAATAATATGAAAGTGGTGAATAAATCATATAGCGTTTTATAATTTAAATATGTTTAGTGTTGCTAACAATAAAAACACCAACACAATTATATGAAAATTGTGAATAAATCATATAGCGTTTTATAATTTAAATATGTTTAGTGTTGCTAACAATAAAAACACCAACACAATTATATGAAAATGGTGAATAAATCATATAGCGTTTTATAATTTAAATATGTTTAGTGTTGCTAACAATAAAAACACCAACACAATTATATGAAAATGGTGAATAAATCATATAGCGTTTTATAATTTAAATATGTTTAGTGTTGCTAACAATAAAAACACCAACACAATTATATGAAAATGGTGAATAAATCATATAGCGTTTTATAATTTAAATATGTTTAGTGTTGCTAACAATAAAAACACCAACACAATTATATGAAAATGGTGAATAAATCATATAGCGTTTTATAATTTAAATATGTTCAGTGTTGCTATAAATACACAGTGTTGCCAACAATAAAAATACCAACACACTTATATGAAAATGGTGAAGAAATCATATATTGATTACAGCGTTTTATAATTTAAATATGTTCAGTGTTGCTAACAATAAAAACACCAACACAATTATATGAAAATGGTGAATAAATCATATAGCGTTTTATAATTTAAATATGTTTAGTGTTGCTAACAATAAAAACACCAACACAATTATATGAAAATGGTGAATAAATCATATAGCGTTTTATAATTTAAATATGTTTAGTGTTGCTAACAATAAAAACACCAACACAATTATATGAAAATGGTGAATAAATCATATAGCGTTTTATAATTTAAATATGTTTAGTGTTGCTAACAATAAAAACACCAACACAATTATATGAAAATGGTGAATAAATCATATAGCGTTTTATAATTTAAATATGTTTAGTGTTGCTAACAATAAAAACACCAACACAATTATATGAAAATGGTGAATAAATCATATAGCGTTTTATAATTTAAATATGTTTAGTGTTGCTAACAATAAAAACACCAACACAATTATATGAAAATGGTGAATAAATCATATAGCGTTTTATAATTTAAATATGTTTAGTGTTGCTAACAATAAAAACACCAACACAATTATATGAAAATGGTGAATAAATCATATAGCGTTTTATAATTTAAATATGTTTAGTGTTGCTAACAATAAAAACACCAACACAATTATATGAAAATGGTGAATAAATCATATAGCGTTTTATAATTTAAATATGTTTAGTGTTGCTAACAATAAAAACACCAACACAATTATATGAAAATGGTGAATAAATCATATAGCGTTTTATAATTTAAATATGTTTAGTGTTGCTAACAATAAAAACACCAACACAATTATATGAAAATGGTGAATAAATCATATAGCGTTTTATAATTTAAATATGTTTAGTGTTGCTAACAATAAAAACACCAACACAATTATATGAAAATTGTGAATAAATCATATAGCGTTTTATAATTTAAATATGTTTAGTGTTGCTAACAATAAAAACACCAACACAATTATATGAAAATGGTGAATAAATCATATAGCGTTTTATAATTTAAATATGTTTAGTGTTGCTAACAATAAAAACACCAACACAATTATATGAAAATTGTGAATAAATCATATAGCGTTTTATAATTTAAATATGTTTAGTGTTGCTAACAATAAAAACACCAACACAATTATATGAAAATGGTGAATAAATCATATAGCGTTTTATAATTTAAATATGTTTAGTGTTGCTAACAATAAAAACACCAACACAATTATATGAAAATGGTGAATAAATCATATAGCGTTTTATAATTTAAATATGTTTAGTGTTGCTAACAATAAAAACACCAACACAATTATATGAAAATGGTGAATAAATCATATAGCGTTTTATAATTTAAATATGTTTAGTGTTGCTAACAATAAAAACACCAACACAATTATATGAAAATGGTGAATAAATCATATAGCGTTTTATAATTTAAATATGTTTAGTGTTGCTAACAATAAAAACACCAACACAATTATATGAAAATGGTGAATAAATCATATAGCGTTTTATAATTTAAATATGTTTAGTGTTGCTAACAATAAAAACACCAACACAATTATATGAAAATGGTGAATAAATCATATAGCGTTTTATAATTTAAAATAATTAAAATTGTTAGAGATCACGTGACTAGCGGGTTCCGACCGCCATCCTGACAACCGGCGCATCAGCGCCCTCTTACGTTCTTTTTTCTTTTTAGCCACTTCACATTCAACCATTCTTCACGTTAACGTTTTTTCATTTTCTTATTTTGTATTTTTAAGTTCAATAAATCGGTTTTGTAATATTTAGACGAGTGTTTCGTTTCCATTTGTAAATAACCTCCAACAAAAATGTTCGATGGGAAACAATAATAAATTAATTAAATGGTTTAAATTGCAGTTGTACATAATAGGTTTATATAACAGACACAAATAGTAGGTTGAAATAACAGATGCTAATAACAAATTCGAATAATAGGTTTTAATAATGGATTTTAGTAATGGAAATAAATAATACGTTCAAGTAACAGACACAAATAGTAGAGTAGATGCTAATAACAAATTGTAATTATGGATCCAAATAATTGGTTTTAACTGATTCTAATAATACGTTTAAATAACGGAAGTAATTAATAGATTCGTGTAATAGATTCGTATAGTAGGTTTTAATAACAAATACGAATAACCGGTTTAAATAATGGAATTAAATACTAGACTCAAATAGTAGGTCCAAATAATAGATTCAAATGATGGATGCAAATATCAGATTTTAATTATTGATTCAAAAAAAGAGGTTGAAATAACAAATGCATATATCGAACTAAAATTATTGTCACAAATATTATGTTTTAATAACAGATTTAAATAATAGGTTCAAAAAACGAATGCATATATCAAATTGAAATGATAGATTCAAATAACACATAGAAATGATACGTTCAAATAGGATCATCAAAATCTATTATTTTAACATATACTTAAATTATAAATATTGATCTCAATTTCACCAGATGTTAATTACCATGTAGTGGTGGATGGTGAAGCGCAGTCCGGCACTCCAGCTCTCCGTACTACCAGACGGAACAGCACGTGACGTCATCGAACCAGGGACCCGAATGTCAATACGCTAACCGTATACTGTTGATGAATTTTAAATTTAGAACGATCTCTTCCAGACGAACTGTTCCAGAAGATCGTAGACGACTGCGCGGCTGATGTGGAAGTGATGAGGGACGTCGAACATCAAAGGGTACAGCTCGCTAAGGAAGAGGCGCACAAGCAGAAGAGCAAGGACTTCTGTTACTGCTGACGATGGCGCGGTCAGTTCCGCTGGTACGCCCAAGTGGACCGCCGCTGCGGATATCAAAGCCGCTCACTATAACTAGTCAAATCACTAAGGGGATTTACTATGGTGAAGTGAAAAAATCCTAATTCGCCATAAGTCGCTATAAGCTTGCTAATTTAATGTAGCATCGTTTTATAAAAAGTATCCGGCTCGAAGGACCAAAAGTCGAAGTTACCCGGATGAAGCTTCGTAATGGTTAAAAATGTTTACCAGAAAAAAAATATCTTATAATTTGTATATAAGTTTTAGTTTTTTTTTAATAATGATCGTTATGGAGCAAATGTTGGATAATGAAATCGATAATAAATTTTATACGAAAAGAGGTTGTATAACATATCGTTATAAAATCATTTGATTGTTAATATTAATTAAATTTCACATGAAACTGGCATTAAGATAAAACTATTGCCGTGAAAGAAAAAAAAAATTATGAAATTGCGCGAATATATTTTTGAATCAGTTCGATGACGATTGATTGCGATTTTAAATTTGGATTCATTTCGTGTTCATCCAAGCGTGTTTTCGTAATTCTTGCGCGGGTATAAATAGGAACGCGGTTGCGGTGCGTTCGCAGTCGCGCTTCGACCGCCGGAACGTGCGAAGCTCTTATAAAAATAGTTACGCTATTGAACAAATGTGAGATTATGCATAACTTGTACTGGTGGTTAGGTCTCTGTTGGAGACCGTCTGGGTACCACCGCAGCTCCTATTGCAACCGACAAATAGTAGTGTGCGAACATTACTGTGTTGTAGTTTGAAGCGCGCTGTAGCTAGTGTAATTACTGGGGTAACGAGACTTAACACCTTATGTCTAAACGAGCGCAATGTGGTGCAGTGTGTACCATCTTAACTAGCGCCGCGTTGTTATACAAGCGTATCACTTACCGTCTCGTCGCTTAGTAGTATAAAAAAAAAACTAGTTACTTTTTTCTTGTAAATGTTTTTACGGCTCTAGATACCGAGACCCCTTGAGCCTCTTCGTTATAAAATAGACAATTCTATTGATGTTGGTGTTGCCAACGCCGCTGACGTCATCTTTTTAAAAACACTCCCGGCGCAGCGCTTATACAAGATGTAAGTTATAAGATATATGGTAATATTACAAGGCAGCTAGACCCTATTGAGCAGTGGTTAAGCTATTGTAACAGAAATCCCATTTCGAGTCCGGAGCTAGTGAAATTTGAGTGGTAAGGTTTATGGCCGTCCGTGCACGATATCAAAAATATGTATAAAGTTTGTATATTTCAATTGCATCGTTACAGAGCTTTGTTATCGAATAAAAAGATATGGCAGCCATTTCTCGTTTCATTTAATTAAACAAAGAATAACTTGAGGTAAGTATATATGTAATCTTATTTATATGTAATGTCTTAAATTGCCGTCGTGAAGTAAATATTGTGATAGTAATTCACATGGTAGCTAACCAGACTATAACCATCGGAACTCCGTAGGATTTTTTTTTATACTACTTTGTGACGAGACGAGCGCGACGTTCACCTGATGGTAAGTGATACGCTTGTTAACAACGCGGCGCTAGTTAAGATGGTACACACTGCACCACATTGCGCTCGTCGTAAGACATAAGGCGTTAGTCTCCATCACCCCAGTAATTACACTACATATACTATACTATATACACGCATGTGACTCGGGAATCGAATCTTGCGCCTGCACGTTACAAAGCAATTGGCAATGTAAAAGCCAAACAAAAATTGTCGAATTTTTATTGAATAACGGCAATGTAAAATACAACAAAAAATTACCAATGTTTTTTTATTGAATAACGGCAATGTAAAACAACAAAAAATTACCAATGTTTTTTTATTGAATAACGGCAATGTAAAACAACAAAAAATTACCAATGTTTTTTTATTGAATAACGGCAATGTAAAATACAAAAAAAAAATATTAATGTTTTTTTATTGAATAACGGCAATGTAAAACAACAAAAAATTACCAATGTTTTTTTTATTGAATAACGGCAATGTAAAATACAACAAAAAATTACTCATTGTTTTTTATTGAATAATGGCAATGTAAAATGCAACAAAAAATTACTAAACTTTTTTATTGAATAACGGCATTGTAAAATACAACAAAAAATTACCAAATTTTTTTTTGAATATTGGCAATGTAAAATACAACAAAAAATTACCAATGTTTTTATTGAATATTGGCAATGTAAAATACAACAAAAAATTACCAATGTTTTTATTGAATATTGGCAATGTAAAATACAACAAAAAATTACCAATGTTTTTATTGAATATTCGCAATGTAAAATACAACAAAAAATTACCAATGTTTTTTATTGAATATTCGCAATGTAAAATACAACAAAAAATTACCAATGTTTTTTATTGAATAACGGCAATGTAAAACAACAAAAAATTACCAATGTTTTTATTGAATATTGGCAATGTAAAATACAACAAAAAATTACCAATGTTTTTATTGAATAACGGCAATGTAAAATACAACAAAAAATTACCAATGTTTTTATTGAATATTCGCAATGTAAAATACAACAAAAAATTACCAATGTTTTTATTGAATAACGGCAATGTAAAACAACAAAAAATTACCAATGTTTTTATTGAATAACGGCATTGTAAAATACAACAAAAAATTACCAATGTTTTTATTGAATATTGGCAATGTAAAATACAACAAAAAATTACCAATGTTTTTATTGAATAACGGCAATGTAAAATACAACAAAAAATTACCAAAAAACATTTTTTTTCTTGATTTATATCAATATCATTAACATGTTGTTGTGTAAACATCCTAACTTGGTAACGAGACCGTTACAGTGGTACAGTATCTTATATTGTACAGGCCATTCACTAATAATAGTGTTAGTGTTAAATGATAGGAATAAAAGTATAAGGCATGTGGCTAAAAAAAAAACAGCTTTTAATGTCACACCTCACTTTAATTGGCTGGTTAGTAACTTAGGATGTTTACACAGCAACATATTAATGATTTAGATATTATTCAATAAAAAATGTTGGTATTCTTTTTGTTTACTTTATACCGTATAGGCTTTAACACGAATAATAGTATTAGTGTAACAGCCGCCCAACACAGTAATGTTATCACACTACTGTTAGACGGTCACCAGCAACAGAACTACTCAGTAGTAAACTCTTTATATTGTTATAATACAATTTCTATAAATTTTACGACCGAACATAAAAAAAAAATGATTACTAAGTTCAATATTAAAATGAGAAGCGTGCGGTGTTTACTTCTGTTACATTACTACGGTAATTTTTTTATTGAATATTGGCAATGTAAAATACAACAAAAAATTACCAATGTTTTTTTATTGAATATTGGCAATGTAAAATACAACAAAAAATTACTAAACTTTTTTATTGAATAACGGCATTGTAAAATACAACAAAAAATTACCAATGTTTTTTATTGAATATTCGCAATGTAAAATACAACAAAAAATTACCAATGTTTTTATTGAATATTCGCAATGTAAAATACAACAAAAAATTACCAATGTTTTTATTGAATAATGACAATGTAAAATACAACAAAAATTACCAATGTTTTTATTGAATAACGGCATTGTAAAATACAACAAAAAATTACCAATGTTTTTATTGAATAACGGCATTGTAAAATACAACAAAAAATTACCAATGTTTTTATTGAATATTGGCAATGTAAAATACAACAAAAAATTACCATGTTTTTATTGAATAACGGCAAAACAAAATACAAAAAAAATACCATTTTTTTTATTGAATAACAGCAATGTGAAATACAAAAAAAAATTACCAATGTTTTTATTGAATATTGGCAATGTAAAATACAACAAAAAATTACCAAATTTTTTTTTGAATATTGGCAATGTTAAATACAAACAAAAAATTACCAAAAAAAAGTTTTTCTTGTATTATATAAATATCATTAATATGTTGCTGTGTAAACATCCTAACTTGGTAACGAGACCATTACAGTGGTACAGTATCTTATATTGTACAGGCCATTCACTAATAATAATATTAGAGTTAAATGATAGGAATAAAACTATAAGGCATGTGGCTGAAAAAAAAAACAGCTTTTAATGTCACACCTCACTTTAATTGGCTAGTTAGTAACATAGGATGTTTACACAGCAACATATTAATGATTTAGATATTATTCAATAAAAAATGTTGGTATTCTTTTTGTTTACTTTATACCGTTTAGGCTTTAACACTAATAATAGTATTAGTGTAACAGCCGCCCAACACAGTAATGTTATCACACTACTGTTAGACGGTCACCAGCAACAGTACTACTCAGTAGTAAACTCTTTATATTATAATGCAATTTCTATAAACTTTACGACCGAACATAAAAAAAAAATATTACCAAGTTCAATATTAAAATGAGAAGCGTGCGGTGTTTACTTCTGTTACATTACTACGGTATTTTTTTTATTTTATTTTATAAAAATGGAGAATTTAATAGTTTTTTTTTATTTTTTGTGGTAATAGTTTTAACTTTTTGCCGGTTTAATTAGTTTTATCTGTGATTCGTTAACACAGATAATGAAATCCATTATTATCGCACAGATAAAAAATCCACAGACTATAAAATCTTCTAAAAAAAATTCCATAGACATTTTTTGTTTTTAAATCGCGTTTCATCTACGACTTAATTTTAGGTCAAGTTATAGTTGAAAATTAATGTGGTCCATTGTAAAATGGTGTAATTGCTAAGTGATGACCATAATTAAATCCTTCAAAGTTTATAACTTGATTTCATTGGTAAAAGAGGAGATATAGTAGTAGATGAGGTGGAGTATAAAAAAAGCCGTAAACTGTCTAGGTCTTTTTGTGGTCTTTAGAAAAATCAAACGTAGCCTTTTTTATAAATCATCCACAGTTCTGACCCTGGCTTCGAAGCCCAGGAGCGTGAACCTGGCGCTGGAGACGACTTTCGAATTTAACAACAAGCAGGATGTGGCGATAATCGAGAAGGTGCGCAAGTTCCTCGACACAATCGAAAACGCCGTAGACCGCAAGCTGGCTGTACGCTTCGGCAACGACGACACACATTACGAATTCACCGATTTCCTGCACGACCTCATCACCACCATCATCACATACGACGATGATAACCTGAAAGCAGTTTTCAGTATACTCAACGACGAGTTACACAACAACAGATACAGGGGCTCGAGATTCAATGAGATAATGGACAACGACAAACTGAGGTATCACGTCGTGGACATATTGAGGAAGACGAACGAAGCGCCCGTACAGTTCCTCCGCAGCCAGCTGAAGAAGAACCTGAAAGCGCTGAAAAGGAAGAGCAACAAGCAGAACACTAGCTTCTTAAACTTCTTAAACATACTGTACAAGAGGAAATCGGCCGAGACTTTAAAGCAGACAGTGGAGAATCTGAAGCAATACGGGAAGGGAACAACAGACACGGAATACAATTTGAGGGATATAATTAAGACGGCAGTTAAAACTCTGGTATACGAAAGATACTCGAATCTGGACGAGAACGTGCGCCGCGACGTCAAAACCTGGCTGGAGACGGTCGCGAAGAGTTCAAACTTGAAAGCTAACAGGGAATCACTTAAAAGGATGGATGAGAAGAGGAAAGCGAAGACGGGACGAGTGAAACGACTGCGTGGCACCAGCCCGCGCATGTACACGTTCGTCACTTTGTATCCGGAGGAGATTCGCTTCGAAGTGAAGAAGAGCTTTGACCAGAGGACGCTGAGGACGCCGAAATCCGAGTGGACGGAGCGCACGGTGCCGGACAAAAATTACTTCTATCTAGTCAAAGCTGTACAACCCGCGGCGAGGAGCATTGGTGATGGTGATGGTAATAAATTAAACTCGAGCTCTAACAGCTTGGAAGACGAATGGAGGACCCATAGGTGTGTAGACGATGCGAACAATTTTATCACAATCACTAATTTCAAAGCTAAATTAGTATTCTTGTGCATAAGTTTATTATTACCAGGTGGTAGGTCTCTGTTTTTTTTTTTTTTAACTACTATGCGACGAGACGAGCAAGACGTTCACCTGATGGTAAGTGATACGCTTGATAACAACGCGGCGCTAGTTAAGATGGTACACACTGCACCACATCGCGCTCGTCGTAAGACATAAGGTGTTAAGTCTCGTTCCCCCAGTAATTACACTAGCTACAGCGCGCTTCAAACCGGAACACAGTAATGTTCGCATTACTATTTGCCGGTTGCAATAGGAGCTGCGGTGGTACCCATCCAGACGGTCTCCAACAGAGACCCCTTCTCTTCCCTCTCAGGAGCAACGGACCAGGTGGTAGGTCTCTGTTGCCGGAGACCGTCTGGATGGGTACCACCGCAGCTCCTATTGCAACGGCAAATAGTAGTGTGCGAACATTACTGTGTTCCGGTTTGAAGCGCGCTGTAGCTAGTGTAATTACTGCGGTAACGAAACTTAACACCTTATGTCTATACGACGAGCGCAATGTGGTGCAGTGTGTACCATCTTAACTAGCGCCGCGTTGTTATACAAGCGTATCACTTACCATCAGGTGAACGTCTTGCTCGTCTCGACGTTTAGTAGTATATAAAAAAAAGTCGAAATGTCCAAGACGTGCACCTGGTGGTAAATGATATGGTTAATTCAAAATCGAATTGTGATGATATTTGCGCAGTATCACTAACCACGGAATGACGATCTGGTGAAGGTCGGAGGAAACCGCTGGATCTGCTGGATGGAGTGGAGATCTTTAGGGACGGCCTTTGTCCAGCAATGGTTCTATAGACTGATGATGCTGATCGCTAATCAACACAAACGTGGGTAGTTTAATAAAACCATTCAACATGATCCAGGAGGAAGGTCACATCAGCGTTGTGGTTAGCGAGACACCACAAAGACAGAAACGTTCCTAAAGTATCCAAGCAAACGATTCGAAGGGAGATCTTGAGGTCATCAAGGAAACCCGACAAATGGCACAGAAGAGCCGATCAGTACGACGACGTTATAATTGGCAACAAGAAAAATGACACAGCAACTACAGAAACGGCCTCATCGATATATCTGGAACGTATAAGGAAATTGGAAACGGAACTAAACAAAATGAAAGTCGAACTCACAGCGAAGATATCATCAATATCGAATCAACTTGCAGTAGATGTGAATAAGACAGTTGATGAATACAGCGATTACGCCGACAATGATCGTGAGATATTTCTAAAAGAGTTAAATTCAACGCGTTCAGCTGCAACAGAGGTAGACGATACCAAATCACCTATTGAAATCACATTTGCGACAACCAAAGCTGATGCAGTGTTCAGGAGCAAAGTAAACGATAGCCTGGGTAGAAACGACACAAATACAAATAAACAGTTCGAAACAAACATCACAAAAGAATTGGACGGTCACAATTTTACATTCAGAGCTATGGAAGATTCTGGAGAGGTAAATAATCAAACGAACAACGCAACGACAGTAGCGGTTATATCAACTCATGAAACTAAAAACTTTAAAACAACGCCACTTGAATCTGTAACAGTGGCATTTGGAGATGCTGCGGAGGAAAGGAAAGCATCAAACAACGCGATTACAAGACAATTAGACAAAGCAGCAATCGCTAACGCAACAGTTACAGATGCATCGTCTAATACTACAATCTTAGATTATTGAGACAAATATACGTTTTAAACATAATATAATAATCATTATTGATTTATTTAATTGTAATTAAATCTTCGCATAATTATATTATTTAATTAATATAGATACGTAAAATTTCATTGAATGAAACATTGCTACATATTTAATTTATTTATTTATTTACTTGAGGACCTCCAACGAGGCATACACGACATGTAAAAAGTTTAATAATAACAAATAATAGTTTCACTTTGCGACGTGCTCCTCAATTATAGGAGACCACAGCATGCAAATTTAAACAACAAAATAACAAAAAATAATGGTGAACATAATTGAGTACCGTATAGTTCACAATGTATTGGTGATTAACAGTTGCAAAACCCGTTTCCTGTACCTTGAAATGTCCGTGATGTCTAGATCTTATCTTAAACTTATTTGTTAAAAATATAACTTACCGTCACTCTCCAGTTTCATTACAGCGTAATGGTGGCGGATGAAGATATTAGATATTTAGCATTCTAGATATAGAAGCCCCACAAAGGTCGATCAATCCTGCATTATTTACATTCAGCTGTCTATTATCACGTCGGAAATATGCTTCAGCATATACCATGTTAGATATTTCTTTAAAACCACACGATTTAACAATACTTTTATACGAACAAATTTAATCGATATTAAATTTTAACGAAAAAATATACAAAAACGTCAAATCGATTTACCATTTTCCCGCCACCAAAGTTCTATTTGTTTTTAAATTTTTCAATAGTAATTTTCGAACAAAGTCTAATCTTCTTCCCAATTGATGGCATGAGCACGGTTTGTGCGTGAGCCAATGTCACATGTAGACGTACAAAATAAAAGAATACAAATTCTTAAAAAATTGTCTGCGTTGTCAATTCGTCCGCCATGTTTCTCTCAGAATATTCCAAAAGGCTAATCATAACATCATTACTCTATAAAAAGTATAGGCTGTAGTGGATTATAAAAGATTAAAAAAAAAACTATTATTTTTTTTAATTTTTATTGGAGACGTTACAAAAATTACAATTATTTCGATTCAGTTATTCAACACTATAAACAGCTGTTTTTTTTTTAATGGCAACAATATATTTATTGGATATTTTGGAACGTAGTATTTATATTAAAAGCGGCATTAAATGGAACGGAAGTATAGATTAAAGGCGTTATTCATTTATTATAAATATATATACTATTTTTTCTTTTGGCTGAATGACATTATTATTGGCGCCAAAACATTTTTCTTTTATGTCGATGATCATGCTCGTTCGACTCCGACTATTTTATGTTTCCAATTAATAATAAATTCACAATACGATGGTGGTAGAACGTGTCGAATAAACCTACCACCAAATAAATATCACATGTCTCCGAATCGAACCGGAGACACTTGCCGTTTGTATTTAATATATAAAGAAGCAATTGTAGGAAAAATATTACAAATTCCTTTGTTATAATATTATTATATCAAAATTGTAAATAGTACAAAAGTATTTTGTATAATCTTAGTCTGTAACAAGACATATTCAAATTTTTAAAAACTTACTAATCTATGATTTAAAAATCGAGTACATAGTTTTGTGATACAAATTTATACAAAATAAATTGAATCTTACAATTACAAGATGTTAAAGTTATATATAACAAAAAAAAAATCTTGATTTTGATTATCTTCTGGTATGCTTGGTGTTCGATTTGATTTTATTAGTAACTAGCCGCTACCCGCAACTTCATCCACGTGGTATTTAAATAAAATAAATATAGAAAAACCATGTAATGTATAATGATGTATACAACTTTCCTATTTAAATAGAAAAATATCAAATTTTTCATTGGTTTTAATTTCTTTTTTTAAAATAAAAGTAGCTTAAGCTACTACTTAGTACATCATCTATCTGCCAGTGAAAGTCCCGTCAAAATCGGTCCAGCCGTTTCGGAGATTAGCCGGAACAAACAGACGGACAGAATTTTTAAAAAATATGGTTTTGGTGAATGTATCGTGTGTACATCCAAATGCACTTAGTAGTAATCGTCGTTTTATTCGACTGCAGAGACGTTATATTCCTACTTCTATAACAATATAATTGAAAAATTCTCTTTTCCCTTTTTTACATTATTAAATAATAAAAAAACGAATAATGACGTTATTTAGATTTTTGAATGTATAAAACAACGAGGCGAGCAGGACGTCCACTTGATGATAAGTTAGGATGGAGGTCAATTCTCATTACTGTAGTAATCTCATTATATACATCCTCCTTCGAGCCGGATAAGGAAGTGGATGCTGCGCTGATAACTAACACGGCTCCCGGAATTCAAATAATTTTTGTTAATAAGTTTCTCTTTATTAGATGAGTGTTGTTACTAATCAAAGTCGTTGTTCCCTTTAAATCTTACTAGCCGGCAGTAGCCTCATTGCCTCCCTGAGGCCGGTCTCGCTGGCGCCGTGGACGGTTGAAAAGTGGACGAGCTCCGTGGCCTCGCCGGCGAACAGTAACCTGGGCGTGCCCGCGCTGTCCAGCAGCGGCCTGCCCAGGTCCGCCCTGGAGTTGGGGTGCTGCATCGAGCTCACGCTGTCGAACGAGTAGCTGCCGCGCGTGTAAGGATTCGAATACCACGTGGTCCTGTGAATGATCAAGTAATACTCATATTGTACTAAACTTTTTAACAATATAACTTTATACATACCGTATAAGGATATTTAAAAAAAATGTTTTAAATAAAACACTCCTTGCTGGTTACCAACGCAGCGGATATTTTCTCAGTCAAACATTACTGTGTTCCGGTTAGAAGAACGATGCAGCCAACAAGGTTACTTTGATAACGAGACTTGATAACCAGCGTTGAGCGATGTTGCAGTGTAAACATCCTAACTAGCGCCGCATTGCTATAAGCTGGCGTATCACTTATCATCAAACTATTGTCTTTGTTTTATCAAATAAAAAAAAAGTTTAATAATTTTCAAATATTAATCACCACCACAAAGACCGGTCTGATTTTTTTTTTTTTGTATACTAGGAAGCGACGAGACGAGCAAGACGTTCACCTGATGGTAAGTGATACGCTTGCCCATGACAACGTGGTGCTAGTTAAGATGGTACACACTGCACCACATTGCGCTCATCGCCTGAGACATAAGGTGTTAAGTCTCGTTACCCCAGTAATTACACTAGCTACAGCATCTAACCCCAGATTACCAGCTCAGTGATCCACATGCGCATGCTATTCAAATTACAACACTATACGATTGGTGTTCGATGTTCTCTCACCTCAACATCCCAGTTGGTTCTGGTACAGTGACATTGGCCCCAAGAAACTTCTGGAGGAGAGCCACCGATTTCCTCTTCACCACATCTTCAGGTAACGTCTCCACCTGCACGTTCATAATAATTGTAACAACTATCACGCCAGTATAACAGCAAACATAACTTTAGCGATCGTTTTTGTAAATGAATACAGATTATATTTACTAAAGTAAAAAGGGTTAGGTTAGGTTAGGTTAGTTTTAGAAAAACGATTGAACCGATTTTTTAATAGTTATTTTTAATGAAAGAACAAAAACAGCCTTTTTAAACTTCTGGGGTTTAGAGACATCTGACAATGAGAGTCAAGATATCCACCACGCAAGCCACGTACGAGTTGGTGGATATCTTGGAACAGGTCAGTTGTCTCACGATGTTTTGGTGGATGGAAACCCAGGATATGATTAAGAAACCGGTTCAAACGTTTTGGATCAACTATTCGACAGTAAAACACGAGAAGCAAACCCGTAGCGTTATTTTTCGGTTATATATACTCCCGGACACATCTATCGGCCCACCTAGTGTTTAAAGTTTCGACGGTGTCTAGTTAAAAATAAATGTTTGGTGCAGCAATAAGTTTTAATGCAGTTTTGAAGCTGATTTATTGGTCAACTCCGTATGTTTTTTTTTTTTGTAATAACGAATTGATTTGGCAGGCAAAAGTTTTACAGCTTGGGCGACAATTTCAGGCAGAGTGTCCATATTTTTTGGTCAAAACCGTCTCTTAAGTTTAGATTTGCCTTTTTATGGAACCAATAATCGGACACATCAAAAAAAAAAAGTCCAACTTTTGCGAAATAAAAAAGTTTTCTCCATTCCTGGGTCGTTGAAAACAATGAACAGACTCAAATTTTCGTTTTTTTTTTTCATAATCCTGAATTCAAAATAAAAAAAAACATACATAAAGGTTGACCAAAAAATCAGCTTTAAAACTGCATTAAAACTTATTGCTGCACCTAACATTTATTTTTAGCTAGGCACCGTTTAAACTTTTAAACACTAGGTGGGCCGATAGATGTGTCCGGGAGTGTAGTTGAGAAGCCATGCATCAACAGCCGACCCACCAATTTCCCCGACTCCCCGCTAGTCCAAAGTGTCAGCGTGTTACTCGAACCCATGGGTGAACTCGCGCCGAATATCCTCGTCGTCCACTTATCCTCGCCGCTCACTCTCTCCTTATCATCCCCCCTCCACATGAAAGCGAAGAAGGACACGGTCCTAGGCCACCACGGTTTCTCGAAGGAGAACACTATTTTATCCATGAGCCCGATGACAAGATTCTCGATTGCGCTCACTTTGTCTTTCGGCAATGGGGGGGAGAAGAGACTCCTGTGTCTGGAAGGGGGGATGCAAAATGATGAACATGCTCAATTTCTAATGTGTACAGATAAAATATATTCTTTAGCAGTCTTTAAACTATGTAAAATCCTATCAACCTTCAAGTTGGTAAATCAAATAAAGATAGCGGTACTTTTTTAAATACCACATGGTGTTATACTCCAAGAGCTGGAGATGGTGAAGCGTCCTCGCACGGAATACTCCGGATAATAAGCTTGGAACACATGGCACCCGCGATTCAAACCAGAGACCATCGAATACAAGGCGAGCAGTGATCAGAAACATAATCTAAATTTAGAGATATTAAAGACTGCCGTTTGTTATTACTAACTAATGACACCCATGGACTGTGCTAAATTACTAAAACCTAAAAAATACTAGACAAGTGCAAACATTACTAAGTTTAGTTGCGAACACGCTGTAGCTATTAAATTACCGGCGTAACGAGCAACGACATCGCAACGTGTTACTGAGATATTGCATTCCGAAATTGTGATAAGCGAACGATTTTTTTATGACCCAAATGTCTATGGTCAAGGTCCAAGTGGTGCTGAAGATCACTATCAGGACCGCTGGTAGTTCTAACATTAGTGATAATCATGCACATCACAGACCCGACAAAAAAAAAAGTTACAGCTGTGTAATGCAAAATGACGTTTTAGTGTTATAGACGCATGCTGTTCTTTTCTTACAAAATATGAACGATGTTGCCAACATCACCTTTTATATGCAACCAAAATTACCCATAAATAAAAATTTAAGTTATTAATTTTTTATATAGTATGTTCCCATTGCTAGGACCCGGAATCTTCTTTCAGAAGATTCAACATATTTACCCACAACGCTGGCCAAGTGGGTAGATGAATATTACATCATCAGTCCACTGTTAGACATAGGCCTCTTCCAACTTCTCATCCCAAACCTATATCTTCATGATATAACACTGTTATTTATTTTATAATCTATTATTAACCTCTGATATAATCTGTGTACATTTTTGAGATCATAGATAAAAAAATATGAATCACAATAAATTTTTAGTCTATGGTCGCCAAGAGTTGAGAATTGGCATAAATAATTTATGAATGTCTATTAAAAAAAATCCATATTAAAAAGATTTTAGTCTTGACTAAATTATATTTCTTTTTTTTGTAACAAAAATTAATTTCCGAACAGCCTGTATATACTGACCAATCGTGCAGTCGCGCCGGCATACCAGATAGTTATGGTGTTGCCCGAGCCCATAGGGACTGACGCGAAGTACGTCACCCAGCCGACCTCCTCTAAAGCTCTATCCCTCTCCTCTTTGCTCTGTTTGAACCAGTACAAGTTATAATGCGGCCACCATCGCTCAGGGTACGAGAGGACCACCTTGTCTAAGAGGCCCATAGACAACCTCTCTATAGCCAACACCTTCTCTTGCGGCAGTGGCGGCGAGAAAAGCGTTGAGCATCTGAAATTTTTCTTATTAGAAACACATCTGTTCAAATATAAATTCAATCGGCCATACCTCTCTCATTCACACGTCACCAGTCAGAGCTCACACATCGCACACTGCCCAAACACGAATGTCGCGAGACTTACAGTCAGTCATCTGTCTTTTATACCGAAACGATGTTATGTCATACCCCCTCCCCCCCTTTTTTTTTCATTTTAGTAATTTAAAATCAATACACCTACTATTTTACTAACAAAATGTCGGTAATCACAATTATTCTTCTCAATATCTAACATTCTATTAATTTAAATTACCGGACGGAACCACTGCATCACGTGACTTCAGGATATACATCAGATTTTCTTAAAAAATTTGGGTATACTCATTGATTGGGATTTTTTGAAGTAATGGCGGTTTAATATATTCATACGTTTGTGGTCAGTATGATTTTTTTTTATTCTTCTAAGGTGACAAACAAACATACGGCCCGCCTGATGGTAAGCCGTTACCGTAGCCTTATTAAGTAGAAGTTGTATTAATTTTATTCATAACTGAAGCGAGCAACACCTTTACCCAGTTACCAGAATCAAAATTATATTAACATAGCAACATTTGCAAACTATTATTTTCCTAATAGTAATTAAATTACCGTAACGGCCATTTGCAAGTTCCGACCTCCACAGCTATGAGTTACCATTAAATTTGTTACATCATGGATAACACTATTTTTAAAATACTGCAGATTAAAAAAGGTTTTATAATTATAATAGTTTTTTTATAATCTGTGTTTCCAATCAAAAATTTCAATACTAATACTATTTTTAAATTAATGCAGATAAAAAAGATTTTATAATTATAACCGTTTTTTTTATAATCTGTGTTTTCAATCAAAAATTTCAATATTAATACTATTTTTAAATTAATGCAGATTAAAAAAGGTTTTATAGTTATAAACGTTTTTTTGTAATCTGTGTTTTCAATAAAAAATTTCAATATTAATACTATTTTTAAATTAATGCAGATAAAAAAGGTTTTATAATTATGAATGTCTTATTTTATGATCTGTATTTTCTTATGTATAAAATGAATGGCGTTAAGAAAATGTTCGAAAACAAAACCGGCGCAAATTCATGACTATATCGCAGACGGTGAAAACGACTCGTCGTTTGCAACCCTCTCTGGTTACTGCGGTAATTTCGATAGAAACAAACCGGAATATAGTAATGTTTGCACACTACTATTGTGCGGTTGAAATAGGAGCTGCGGAGATATCTACTTAGAAACAATTTAGTTTGTTCGTACCCGTGGTCTATGTACAAAATTCAATGATTTGAACATTTATTCGTATATTATATAAATATTAGTATTTATAATCTGTTTAAGAAAATATGGTCTGTATAAACGTTTTTGTTAGTTTGTATCTATGGTCTATGTTCAAAAATTAATGATTTGCATAAATATTAGTATTTATAATCTGTTAAAAAAAATATTGTCTGTATAAACATTTTTGTTAGTTTGTATCTATGGTCTATGTTCAAAAATTAATGATTTGCATAAATATTAGTATTTATAATCTGTTTAAAAAAAATATGGTCTGTATAAACATTTTTGTTAGTTTGTATTTATGGTCTATATTAAAAAAATTAATGATTTGCATAAATATTAGTATTTATAATCTGTTAAAAAAAATATTGTCTGTATAAACATTTTTGTTAGTTTGTATCTATGGTCTATGTTCAAAAATTAATGATTTGCATAAATATTAGTATTTATAATCTGTTAAAAAAAATATTGTCTGTATAAACATTTTTGTTAGTTTGTATCTATGGTCTATATTCAAAAATTAATGATTTGCAAAAATATTAGTATTTATAATCTGTTTAAAAAAAATATGGTCTGTATAAACATTTTTGTTAGTTTGTATCTATGGTCTATATTAAAAAATTAATGATTTGCATAAATATTAGTATTTATAATCTGTTAAAAAAAATATGGTCTGTATAAACATTTTTGTTAGTTTGTATCTATGGTCTATATTCAAAAATTAATGATTTGCATAAATATTAGTATTTATAATCTGTTTAAAAAAATATGGTCTGTATAAACATTTTTGTTAGTTTGTATCTATGGTCTATATTCAAAAATTAATGATTTGCATAAATATTAGTATTTATAATCTGTTTAAAAAAATTATAGTCTATATAAATATTTTTTGTTCATTTGTATCTATAATCTATGTACAAAAATCGATGATTTTCATAAATATTCGTATCTAAGTATTTATGGTCTATTTAAAAAAATATATAGTCTGTATAAATGTTTTTGTTCATTTGTATCTATGGTCTATGTACAAACATTTGTGCTCTGATTAAAAGTCCATGGGTGTTATAACGGGGATAAATTAATAAATAGCTATCAACATTTTTCACAATACATTTAAAGGACCAGACAGTCACATACACACACAATTAGGATATTTACACTGCTTGAAGCTGTGCTCGATAGGAGAGAGAAAAAATCTAAAAATTAAAAAAAGAGATGGAGACTAAATAGTTTAAATACTTTCAATACTTCATTTATTGAATTATTAACTTTTTTATTTACAAACAACGCTTGATCTTAGTTTCACTTGTTTTTTTTTTAATGGCAACAGTTTTAACTTTATGCCAGTTTCAAGTAAAAGGTATATTTGTAAGCGGTCTGAAACCTTACCAATGACAAATCTTTTTTTTTTTATTCTACTATGCGACGGGCGAGCAAGACGTTCACCTGATGGTAAGTGATACGCTTGATAACAACGCGGCGCTAGTTAAGATGGTACACACTGCACCACATTGCGCTCGTCGTTTAGACATAAGGTGTTAAGTCTCGTTACCTCAGTAATTACACTAGCTACAGCGCGCTTCAAACCGGAACACAGTAATGTTCGCACACTACTATTTGTCGGTTGTAATAGGAGCTGCGGTGGTACCCAGACGGTCTCCGGCAACAGAGACCCCTTCTCTTCCCTCTCATAACACTACCCCGCTGTTCAGCCCTACCTCGTCTTTCTCCTCTCTTCTTTATAGTATTTCTATGTACATATTTGTGTATATAAATAGCATATAATAAAATAAGTTTAGCACTAGCTTTATTAACGGTCGTCAAGGAGACAGAGTAAAAAAAAACGGAATCGATCCCAGCATTGTTATAACTCAAACACAGCACCGTGTTGCCAGTTAAAGAAATTCATACTCCATTAATAAAATTGTTTTTTTTTATCAACGACACGAGTGAAACGTTCACCTGATGGTAAGTGACACGCTTGTATAACAACGTGGTGCTAGTTAAGATGGCACACACTGCACCACATTGCGCTCGTCGTTTAGACATAAGGTGTTGAGTCTCGTTACCCCAGTAATTACACTAGCTACAGCGCGCTTCAAACCGGAACACAGTAATGTTCGCATTACTATTTGCCGGTTGCAATAGGAGCTGCGGTGCTACCCAGACGGTCTCCGGCAACAGGGACATACCAGTAAACAAATTGGAGAGCACAGTAATATTTGCACAATATAGAGTAATAGTAAAATGAAAAACATTATAAAGCACTGGCCACTGACACAACGGAATGAAGAAATTAAAAAAAAAATACTAACCTCTCCTTCAGCACTCCAATGGAGACGGTTACGATGACATTATCAGCTCTGTACACCTGCCCGTCTTTACACAGCACCTCGACGGGTGCGGACGGCGTCTGCGACCAGGTGATCCTGGTCACTTCCGTGTTCAGCTTCATCTCCAAATTTGGTAACCCGGGCCCACCTTGATATGTATCCTGAAATAATGAAGTCAATAACCATGAAAGGCTGGAGTGGACTCAGAGTTCACTGGTAATAGTGGCAATACGTCCCTGTTACCGGAGACCGGTTTAGTTACCACCGCAGTGACTATTATAACCGACAGACAGTATGCGAACATTACTGTGTTGTGAAGGCCGGCTGTGAACTAGTGAAATTACTGCGGTAACGAGTTTTAACAGCTGGTGTTATTACTGGGGTAACGAAATTTAACAGCTAGTGTAATTACTGCGGTAACGAGACTTGACAGCTAGTGAAATTACTGCGGTAACGAGACTTGACAGCTAGTGAAATTACTGCGGTAACGAGGCTTAACAGCTAGTGAAATTACTGGGGTAACGAGACTTGACAGCTAGTGAAATTACTGCGGTAACGAGGCTTGACAGCTAGTGAAATTACTGGGGTAACGAGGCTTGACAGCAAGTGATATTACTGCAGTAACGAGTTTTAACAGCTAGTGAAATTACTGCAGTAACGAGTTTTAACAGCTAGTGAAATTACTGTAGTAACGAGTTTTAACAGCTAGTGAAATTACTGCAGTAACGAGTTTTAACAGCTAGTGAAATTACTGTAGTAACGAGTTTTAACAGCTAGTTAAATTACTGTAGTAACGAGTTTTAACAGCTAGTTAAATTACTGTAGTAACGAGTTTTAACAGCTAGTGAAATTACTGCGGTAACGAGGCCTGACAGCTAGTGAAATTACTGAGGTAGCGAGATTTAACAGCTTGTGAAATTACTGCGGTAATGAGATTTAACAGCTAGTGAAATTACTGCAGTAACAAGTTTTAACAGCTAGTGAAATTACTGCGGTAACGAGGCTTGACAGCTAGTGAAATTACTGAAATTACTGCGGTAGCGAGGCTTGACAGCTAGTGAAATTACTGAAATTACTGCGGTAGCGAGGCTTGACAGCTAGTGAAATTACTGAAATTACTGCGGTAGCGAGGCTTGACAGCTAGTGAAATTACTGCGGTAACGAGATTTAACAGCTTATAAAATTACTGCGGTAACGAGATTTAACAGCTTATAAAATTACTGCGGTAACGAGATTTAACAGCTAGTGAAATTACTGCAGTAACGAGGCCTGACAGCTAGTGAAATTACTGCGGTAACGAGGCCTGACAGCTAGTGAAATTACTGAAATTACTGCGGTAATGAGATTTAACAGCTAGTGAAATTACTGCAGTAACAAGTTTTAACAGCTAGTGAAATTACTGTAGTAACGAGTTTTAACAGCTAGTAAAATTACTGCAGTAACGAGTTTTAACAGCTAGTTAAATTACTGAAATTACTGCGGTAACGAGGCTTGACAGCTAGTGAAATTACTGCAGTAACGAGTTTTAACAGCTAGTGAAATTACTGCAGTAACGAGTTTTAACAGCTAGTGAAATTACTGAAATTACTGCGGTAACGAGTTTTAACAGCTAGTGAAATTACTGCAGTAACGAGTTTTAACAGCTAGTGAAATTACTGCGGTAACGAGGCTTGACAGCTAGTGAAATTACTGAAATTACTGCGGTAGCGAGGCTTGACAGCTAGTGAAATTACTGCAGTAACGAGTTTTAACAGCTAGTGAAATTACTGAAATTACTGCGGTAGCGAGGCTTGACAGCTAGTGAAATTACTGCAGTAACGAGTTTTAACAGCTAGTGAAATTACTGAAATTACTGCGGTAACGAGGCTTGACAGCTAGTGAAATTACTGAAATTACTGCGGTAACGAGTTTTAACAGCTAGTGAAATTACTGAAATTACTGCGGTAACGAGGCTTGACAGCTAGTGAAATTACTGCGGTAACGAGGCTTGACAGCTAGTGAAATTACTGAAATTACTGCGGTAACGAGGCTTGACAGCTAGTGAAATTACTGCAGTAACGAGTTTTAACAGCTAGTGAAATTACTGAAATTACTGCGGTAGCGAGGCTTGACAGCTAGTGAAATTACTGCAGTAACGAGTTTTAACAGCTAGTGAAATTACTGCAGTAACGAGGCCTGACAGCTAGTGAAATTACTGCAGTAACGAGTTTTAACAGCTAGTGAAATTACTGCGGTAGCGAGGCTTGACAGCTAGTGAAATTACTGCGGTAGCGAGGCTTGACAGCTAGTGAAATTACTGCAGTAACGAGTTTTAACAGCTAGTGAAATTACTGCAGTAACGAGGCCTGACAGCTAGTGAAATTACTGCAGTAACGAGTTTTAACAGCTAGTGAAAATTAATTGCAAGACTTATGCCCAGCTGTGGACGTAGAGATGTTAAAATAAAAAGAGGCAGACCTGAACGTTCACTTTTAGGTACAACAACCTTCTCGGAGCACAGTAAAGTTTACCATAATCATATTATGGTAAAGAACGCTCACCAGTAACAATTCGAAGAACGTTTTGTAGCCGTTCCTGTGCCAGCTCATGTGCTGGTCGCCCTCCAGCTCCTTGTAGTGTGTGTACGCGCTGACGTCACGCCAACTGTCCGACCCCTCGTAGTTGCCCACTATCAGGTCCATCAGATCCAGGAACTGCTCCATGAAGTCCTCATCCTCGAGCAGTTCCGGCTTCGTCGCTTTCAAATGTTCCTTTAATCTATAAACAGACAGAATTAATCGGAGCCAAAAAAAAATTGGGTTCCTTATTTACTTGGAACTTTACACACTCACTTTCTGGTGATGAACGTGTCCATCGGTTCTGTATCATTGGCGCCCTCCTCGGCGACCGCCAAGCAATAATTCATCAGCTCGTTCACCAGCTCACTGTCTGCGCGGCTGCCGTCAGACCTGTACACCTCCATCGTCAAATCCTGAGACAGGACTGTGATGTTGTTCTGGACTGCTGTATCGTATACCCTGCTTGGATACTGACCATGTATCCTGGAACCGATATTTTTTTTCTGTATTAACAAAAGCTTGTACACTAAAAGATAGATGCCTCAACTCATATTACCATTCTGCACCGAGTTCCACCACACCATCACCAAAAGGTACAGTGTTAACACGACCACCAATTCTGTTCTGTGCCTCCAGGCCTAGAACCTTCCGGCCTGCTTTCGCAAGGGTTGAAGCCGCTGTTACACCAGCGGAACCTAACCCCACCACAATGGTGTCATACTGCATTTTGGACCTGGAAAATATGGAACAACGAGTAAATACCAAAAGTATCATATAAGACGATCTGTACTCACATATCATACTTGATGTTCAAACTGCTTCGACTAAAGATCTTCTATCATGAGAGAAATAATCTATTTGTTCTTAGAGTGTAGAAGACAGGAGAGAAGAAGAAGATCATCACTTTGATGATGCTGTTCAGATAGTATTGCGAATAACATACCAGTACTAATCTATATTACTACCTTTTAATACTAAGTAAATTCCTTGTCAGCTTTGATACAAAGGTACCTGGTTCACATAACATGGAAGTCGTCAGAGGGTTTAATAGTTACATCCTCTAAAGACTTGCATATCAGATATAAAGTTTATAATGTCATTTCAATAACTACAGCCCTTACTGTATCACAGTAACCTTTGCACATTAGTTTGATAAAACTAATTTGATACTGTTATTTATCAAAGAAAAGACAACTAATTAATACGCAATTGTTTTTCTGTAAAATATTGTAAAACAACAAAGTAGTAAGGTTATGTTCAAATCATAACAAACATGATAATGCAATAAAGAATACCTTGATATAATATAAGTAGATCCGTTCGCCTTGCAACTAGATAAATGTTATATAATAGTAAACTATCATTTAAATTGATAAATGCTACTTCTTATGGTATGTACTTCTTCTGAACTTATTTATCAATAATTTTTTCCTCGATTCAATATGAAAGACAAAGGTGTGGAATCCATAAAGCCTTTTCTGAATCAAAATTAATTATTCAATAGTTAATTTTATTAAAATTATAATACAGGCAGTTTAGTATATCCCGGTTATTCTATTATTTTGTTTCATATTATTTTCGAAATTACTTTTTATGTAGAAATATTGTCACATTAATAATTTTTTTTCAATATTCAAAAACGTTTTGTCTTAGGCAAAGAATTAGAATCCACACAGCCACATGCTGAGTTTGGTTTTAAGTTTTTGTATCAGCTTAATCTACTTAATTACTTTCTAGGTTTTGAAATACCACCATAAAGCAATAATCACTTGCTTAAATATATAGAGTTCCCTAGTTTGATTCCAAAACTACGTATTGTGGAGTTTGATAGTAAAGTTTTTTCGAGCTCATCTATTGTAAACCGATTGCTAAAACAGCATAGCTGTGACATCTGATCAGTTGAGAGTTGTAGTTTTCTGGGTGAGCACGCTTTACCATACACGGTCTCGTCACGGAAGTGTTAGACCATTGTAGATTATAAAAGAATTTTCCAGATTGTATTATCAATACCGTTATTGACACTTTAAACATGTTTATGTGTATGTTAGTACCTAAGCTGATTATATTTATAAAAGGTTAAATTAGTGCTGGCCTTTCAGATAAAGCACAAGTTTATCTAAACAATCAACTATTACAGTAAACAACCTCGTTAAATAATAGTAAATATCCCACGAGATAGAAGTTGGTCAAAATATACATTTTTTTTTTCGGACTACGTATTACAGAACTGTAAGAATTTTTTTTTAATGGAAAGGGTAAAACGCTTGACTACTTTCCTATCTAATAGTAAGTGGCAATGTAGGATTTGATAGTAAAGCACACTAGATGTAGGTCTCAAGAATCCAACGTCATATGTCGACGGAAACACTAACGAGAGTACAGTTCACCGAAATTTTTTTTGTCTGTTTATTCGGCGGGAAATATTAACATGAGTTAGTTAACAAACAGCCATTTATTTATCAATTACTTATGATGTAGCAAATAGCTATTAGAATATACAACAATTTTTTAATTGAAAGCGTAAAAAGTTATAAATTTGCGTTCGAAGCCCTGTTATAAAAATACCCTCAGCTTTTAATAACTATGACATTAGGACATCTGTCACCTTAGTTCTATTGTTTGATATTTAACTGTCTACGTCGCGCATTAATCGCTTTGTTATATAACATGGAGATTCGAAGTTCAATTGCGGGTTAGTTGCAAGGTTAAACGTCCAGTTATTTAATTCAAATTCAAATTCAAATCATTTATTTGCTAGAATGTGGTAACAAATATGATGGTTTATAATAAAAAAATATCGTGACACAGAAATACAAACACACTTAATACAATGAATGTGTATATATTTATACATACAATAAATAATAAATATATCATCATCATATAAAAGGTCGGCAACGCAGCCGCGACCCCTCGGGTATTGCGACTGTCCATGATCACTTGATCACTTTCCATCACCTGACCTGTTCGCTCGTTTGCCCACTATCACCTTTAAAAAAAATATAGTGCAATCTTCAGTGTATATATGAAATCAATCAAATATATATATATATATATATATATATATATAATAAAATAGGTTAGGTTAGGTTACACACCTATATATGATAATATAGTTATAAATGTTTATACTAGCTATAACTCATCTACATCGTGAGGTGCCTTCTTCAAACTGATTTTTAGCTAAATTTTATGAACTAAAATCAATAGATTATGTATAAAAAAAGTAATTTTATTCCGTCGGTTGGAACGAACATTTTTTAATTAAGAAAAAATACTAAAAGGCATATTTATTATCTGTGGCAGTGTCTTAATTCCTGAGGAATAATATTAAGTATTTATTATCTGTGGCAGTGTCTTAATTCCTGAGGAATAATATTAAGTATTTATTATCTGTGGCAGTGTCTTAATTCCTGAGGAATAATATTAAGTATTTATTATCTGTGGCAGTGTCTTAATTCCTGAGGAATAATATTAAGTATTTATTATCTGTGGCAGTGTCTTAATTCCTGAGGAATAATATTAAGTATTTATTATCTGTGGCAGTGTCTTAATTCCTGAGGAATAATATTAAGTATTTATTATCTGTGGCAGTGTCTTAATTCCTGAGGAATAATATTAAGTATTTATTATCTGTGGCAGTGTCTTAATTCCTGAGGAATAATATTAAGTATTTATTATCTGTGGCAGTGTCTTAATTCCTGAGGAATAATATTAAGTATTTATTATCTGTGGCAGTGTCTTAATTCCTGAGGAATAATATTAAGTATTTATTATCTGTGGCAGTGTCTTAATTCCTGAGGAATAATATTAAGTATTTATTATCTGTGGCAGTGTCTTAATTCCTGAGGAATAATATTAAGTATTTATTATCTGTGGCAGTGTCTTAATTCCTGAGGAATAATATTAAGTATTTATTATCTGTGGCAGTGTCTTAATTCCTGAGGAATAATATTAAGTATTTATTATCTGTGGCAGTGTCTTAATTCCTGAGGAATAATATTAAGTATTTATTATCTGTGGCAGTGTCTTAATTCCTGAGGAATAATATTAAGTATTTATTATCTGTGGCAGTGTCTTAATTCCTGAGGAATAATATTAAGTATTTATTATCTGTGGCAGTGTCTTAATTCCTGAGGAATAATATTAAGTATTTATTATCTGTGGCAGTGTCTTAATTCCTGAGGAATAATATTAAGTATTTATTATCTGTGGCAGTGTCTTAATTCCTGAGGAATAATATTAAGTATTTATTATCTGTGGCAGTGTCTTAATTCCTGAGGAATAATATTAAGTATTTATTATCTGTGGCAGTGTCTTAATTCCTGAGGAATAATATTAAGTATTTATTATCTGTGGCAGTGTCTTAATTCCTGAGGAATAATATTAAGTATTTATTATCTGTGGCAGTGTCTTAATTCCTGAGGAATAATATTAAGTATTTATTATCTGTGGCAGTGTCTTAATTCCTGAGGAATAATATTAAGTATTTATTATCTGTGGCAGTGTCTTAATTCCTGAGGAATAATATTAAGTATTTATTATCTGTGGCAGTGTCTTAATTCCTGAGGAATAATATTAAGTATTTATTATCTGTGGCAGTGTCTTAATTCCTGAGGAATAATATTAAGTATTTATTATCTGTGGCAGTGTCTTAATTCCTGAGGAATAATATTAAGTATTTATTATCTGTGGCAGTGTCTTAATTCCTGAGGAATAATATTAAGTATTTATTATCTGTGGCAGTGTCTTAATTCCTGAGGAATAATATTAAGTATTTATTATCTGTGGCAGTGTCTTAATTCCTGAGGAATAATATTAAGTATTTATTATCTGTGGCAGTGTCTTAATTCCTGAGGAATAATATTAAGTATTTATTATCTGTGGCAGTGTCTTAATTCCTGAGGAATAATATTAAGTATTTATTATCTGTGGCAGTGTCTTAATTCCTGAGGAATAATATTAAGTATTTATTATCTGTGGCAGTGTCTTAATTCCTGAGGAATAATATTAAGTATTTATTATCTGTGGCAGTGTCTTAATTCCTGAGGAATAATATTAAGTATTTATTATCTGTGGCAGTGTCTTAATTCCTGAGGAATAATATTAAGTATTTATTATCTGTGGCAGTGTCTTAATTCCTGAGGAATAATATTAAGTATTTATTATCTGTGGCAGTGTCTTAATTCCTGAGGAATAATATTAAGTATTTATTATCTGTGGCAGTGTCTTAATTCCTGAGGAATAATATTAAGTATTTATTATCTGTGGCAGTGTCTTAATTCCTGAGGAATAATATTAAGTATTTATTATCTGTGGCAGTGTCTTAATTCCTGAGGAATAATATTAAGTATTTATTATCTGTGGCAGTGTCTTAATTCCTGAGGAATAATATTAAGTATTTATTATCTGTGGCAGTGTCTTAATTCCTGAGGAATAATATTAAGTATTTATTATCTGTGGCAGTGTCTTAATTCCTGAGGAATAATATTAAGTATTTATTATCTGTGGCAGTGTCTTAATTCCTGAGGAATAATATTAAGTATTTATTATCTGTGGCAGTGTCTTAATTCCTGAGGAATAATATTAAGTATTTATTATCTGTGGCAGTGTCTTAATTCCTGAGGAATAATATTAAGTATTTATTATCTGTGGCAGTGTCTTAATTCCTGAGGAATAATATAGTAATAAATGTTTATACTAGCTATAACTCATCATCATCGTGAGGTGCCTTCTTCAAACTGATTTTTAGCTAAATTTTATGAACTAAAATCAATAGATTATGTATAAAAAAAGTAATTTTATTCCGTCGGTTGGAACGAACATTTTTTAATTAAGAAAAACTACTAAAAGGCATATTTATTATCTGTGGCTGTGTGTTAATTCCTGTAGAACAATATCAAGGTCAAGTATTAATTCCTGAGAAATACTATTAAGTATTTATTAACTGTGGCAGTGTCTTAATTCCTGTAGAACAATATCAAGGTCAAGTATTAATTCCTGAGGAATATTATTAAGTATTTATTATCTGTGGCAGTGTCTTAATTCCTGTGGTATAATATTAAGGTATTTTTAAGTATTAAATCCTGTGGAATATTATTAAGTTATTATTAAATTAAAATAAAAAAAAAACAAATATACTTGTAACGTTTACTTATCATATATACAAAACTTTAATAACAATTAAACATATAACAATATTTACAATTGTCTACATTAGTTCAACTTCTGCGATCTTCACCTGCACGGCCAATGAAGTCCCAGCAGTGAGAACAGTTGTGTGGGCCCGTTAATTCCCTTAAATTATACCAACACAAAATATACATTCATAGACAATGGCTAAGTAAAAATAATATCACATTTCAAGTAAACTAATACGAGTTCTATCACTATTTAGTAAGATTGGTCAATGCTGCGTTAATCTTTATTATATCTAATGAAAATGTTAAATGTCCTCTGAATTTCAGCTCTTTTTATGTACGTCGGATAAATAAATAATTTTTTTATTATTTTATTGACCTCTAAGTGTTTTAATAAAAAAAATTAATAAGTTTTTAGTTAACTGAAGACGCAGTAAGTTAGTTAAACTTGGTTCACTTTTTTTTTACACTACTTTGCGACGAGACGAGCAAGACGTTCACCTGATGGTAAGTGATACGCTTGCCCATGACAACGTGGTGCTAGTTAAAATGGTACACACTGCACCACATTGCGCTCGACGTGAGACATAAGGTGTTAAGTCTCGTTACCCCAGTAATTACACTAGCTACAGCGCGCTTCAAACCGGAACACAGTAATGTTCGCACACTACTATCTATCGGTTGCAATAGGAGCTGCGGTGGTACCCATCCAGACGGTCTCCAACAGAGACCTACCACCTGGTAAAACTTAGAACGGGTTAGTACTTAACTTTTCATTTCACATGTTAAGTTATAACGAGGCCGTAAGTAGCTTCTTGTATGTCGCCGATACGATTACGAGACGTCATGTGAAGAGAGTGTGTGTGAGACGGAGACAGAAAGAGAGCGATAGGAAAAAAGGGAGGCGGGGACGAATTAAAGAAAAGGAGAAAGAGTAAGAAAAAAGGCGGAAGGAGGGAGAGAGAAAACGGAAAGAGGGAGAGTGCGGGGATAATAGAGAAAGTATAAAAAAGGAAGAGAATGCCGATAACATAGTAGGAAAAAGGATGAGAATCAGGATAACAGTTAAAATAGAAAAAAGGGAGATAATGGGTATAATAAAGAAAGGTGGAAAAGGAGAATAGTGATAATGAAGGGGGAAAGAGGTTGAGAATAGGAAGAGACGTAGAGTATGGGAAGAGAGGGAGAGAAAAGGCGAGATATGGTGAGATAGAGACAGAGAGTGAGTATTCTACGCGAGCACGCTTCACCGCCTGTGGTTAAATGACAAAAGACAATCGCTGTTACCGTTCTTCTTCTTCTAAGTCGTATTTCCTCATGACTGAGGGCCGTGGTCATCATGTTTTTATTGAAACACACGACGACTCTCTTGTCAGTTATAATGAAGTGGTGTTGCCATTGCCTTCTCCATTTCACATACTAGTCTGACCACTGATGGTCATGGCATAGATATGCAGGTTTTCTCACGATGTTTTCCTTCACCGTCAAAGCACGTGATATTAGTTGGTGGAAGAAGAAGAAGAAGAGACCTCCGGGTTTTGGTGAAGCGTTTCGTGATCCATTTTAAATTCAAACGTCCGCCGGCGGGCGCCACGTGACCGCGCGCATCTTCCTGTTGATCTCCTGCAGTATGAGGTTGCAGCGCGCGAGTTGCGCGGGGCGCAGCTGCGGCGTTGGGTCGCGCGCCCGCTCGCCCGCCGCCGGGGAGCGCGCGGCGCGTTTCAGTGCGCGCCGCCGCCGCGCGCGCGCCGTTGCTGCAAATTATTAAAAAAAAAAAATCAAAACTTATTTCATTCTACGATACGAGCGAGACGTTCACCTGATGGTAAGTGATACTGTACATACCGCGGCGCTAGTTAAGATGGTATACACTGCACCACTGCGCTCGTCTTGAGACATTAGTTGTTAAGTTACCGCAGTAATATCACTAGCTGTCAAGTCACGTTACCTCAGTAATATCACTTGCTGTCAACTCACGTTACCGCAGTAATTTCACTAACTGTCAAGTCTCGTTATCGTTGTAATTTCACTAGCTGTTAAATCACGTTACCCCAGTAATATCACTAGCTGTCAAGTCACGTTACCGCAGTAATTTCACTAGCTGTTCAATCGCGTTACCACAGTAAATTCACTAGCTGTCAAGTCTCGTTACCGCAGGAATTTCACTAGCTTTCAAGTCTCGTTACCGCAGTAATTTCACTAGCTCACAGCCGCCCTTCACAACACAGTAATGTTTGTCAGTTTAAAGTCACTGCAGTGGTGACTTACCTAGACTGTCTCCGGTAACGGAGACCTATTACCATTGTGACATTACAAACTCCTACCGGAGACCGTGTTACCACCGTGGCACCCATCCCTACCGCCAAACGGTAACCCGGCTCGAAGGACCAAATGATCATGAAACCGGCAAGCGCTTCGTGATAACCACCTAACTTAACCAAACGGTTATTCTTTTCGAGTAATAGATAAAAAAAACTGGCATAAAGATAAAATTATTGCCAAAAAAATTAAAAATAAAAAAAAATCCTCTCACCGGTTTCACTTTTCTCCTTTTTGAAATCCCTTTCTATTGTGTTCGATAAGGATCTCTTCTTCGGCGACTGGAAACATATGAAAAAAAAAAGAGAACTATTAATCTTGTGTATATACAACCAGCTGAAATGAATAGGACTTCGAAGGACTTCCCATTTTGGTATGAATATAATTTGAACCCTAATTTTAAATATTTGACTCTCATCATTAGAGAATGTCCCAAATCCCAGTAGTGGGAACCGATAACCAGCTATTTAACATTTTCTAATGAAAACATTTGTGTTTGTGCTACAAAATATCTATACTTAGTATATAAAATGTAGATTATATACTTAGTATATAATATCTACATAATATACTTAGTTTATAATATCGACATTGCATACTTAGTATATAATATCTACATGAACTTAGTTGGTCAATAATTTTTATCACAGAGTAGTAATGTATATTACTTTAAAATGTTTTCATGGTAATAAACCTCATCATGTCACTGCTGAAAGTTACTGGTAACCATACCCTGGAATATTCTAATGTAGGTAATGGATCCTTGTTGCCGGAGACCATCTGGGTAAGTACCACATGAACGGCAAATAGAAATATGTTGTTGTGATCCGGCTCGAAGGACCAGTAGCTATTAGAATTACTTGGGTAACAGGACTTAATCTCATCGTCACAAGGTGATGAGGACAAAGTGGTGCTGTGTATATCATCCTAATAATACAATTGCTATTAAGAACACCTCACTCATTTAGAAAATCATCGATGACTTCTCTTATCCAAAAAGAAGTATGGCCCGTATGAGGTTTTAATCCGGCACGACGAGCGTTTTTGAAAAAAAAAAAATTAATTGTATCATATTTATTAAGCTTAAAAAAATTTTATGCACTTAAAACATAAACATCTCGTTTTTTTAAAAAAATATTATTGCTTAGGTTACATTTTTATGCGAAAAAGTATAAAAATAAAAAAAAATATTTAAATTCCAAATAAACAATGGCTAACAACTTTAAGCTTAGTAGAATGTCCTGGATGCTTTTTATCGACCGGCCCGCGGCAAAATTTTTTCTTGACTATCCGGCACGCGACTATATTTTTTTTAATTTACCGGCCCGCGGTCCAAAAAGTTTGCCCACCCCTGTGTTAAATAATCATCACAAATGGAACTCACTTTTTTTTTCTCTTTCTGATAATGTTGCGAGTCGTAGAACTGCGGCTGTGATCTTCTCACTCTGCCTGTTCTTCGCCTGATGTCTTCCGCCGCGGGCAAGGCGTCGGCGGCGCGGCGTGCAGCGAAGAACGTGTGCCCGCATTTACACGATTTGGAGGCAACGGCCACCTGCAACGGGGGAAATGTAATTATATCAGTTAGCTAAGAAGTTAAGTCATCGGTGTATTTGGTTTATGATAAATAATACCAGTAGCAATGTGGCACTTTTTAAGATGTCTTGAGACAGGATTTTAAGATTAGTTACCCCGATAACTCTACTAGCTACATCACCTTTCAGTATACTCCGTTTAAACATTGCTCATATACTATCAAACTCAATTAAGTTTTAATGGTAATCATTTTAACCTCTCAAGGCCGATAGGACCCCTAGACGGCCGACCACTTAAGCGTTTTATGGGTTTTTAGTGAAATTGTTAGACTTGGAACAATAAGAGTTAATCATAATGTATTGTATAATTGATTAAGTTTGGATCCTCATCACCGCATTGCAACAATCTCATAATACAAATCAAAATTAGTAACTTTGGTAGATTACTAAAACAATTATCTTCTGTCAATTTACAAAGATTTCCCTTCACAGATATGGCAACACTATTGAGACAAAAAAAACAAGTTTTGAGTTTATGTTTAAGATTTTATTATTTTCTCGAAAGAAATCACTAATGAAAAATAAAACATTTTAAAAGTAAAAGTAGACAGACAGGAAGAATATAAAAAATATTGACAAACAGCAGAATTCCACAATTGTTGATAAGTTAGGGTTTGATTAGAATAAATTTAAGACACAAGTCTTTTTTTTTTCAGTAATAATCTTCAGTATATATACTTAAGTCTAATAAAATAAAAATTCTGGGTTATATGTGCAGGGCACTTATGTATTTTAACGTGACAACGTCTATTAATTATATCACAAAAAATTTTGATAATAAATTTTATTATTCTTGTTTGACATGTTTATCGGGTTACAAATCAAGTTATACTAACTCTCAATTATATTTGTTAGGGATTTTATTTCTAATTATTATTGAGCAATAGAATACATCTTTTACTTTCAACCAATTCGGGCAAACGCATACCGACTTAGCGGTCGGCGTAAGCCACGCCCACTTATGTGCGGGACATTTCTCAGCACGCGCGTCCTATCTTATACCAATTTAATAGACGTTGTCACGTCAAAAACTTAAATCAGCATAGTAAGACAGTGAATAAATAGACTATAAGTTAATGTGATACAATCAAAAATATCTTGCAATGTTTGTAAATAATGCACTCTTAAAAACAGGAGCATGTTTATTTTCTACATCTAAATTTATTTCGTAATTTTTAATACTACATTGTTTAATGAACTTATGTGATTGTTTTTTTCCACTTCACTTTATGGGCCAGTCGGCCTGAAATAAACGTCTGTTTGTACTATGGTTAACTTAATACTTAGTGCAAATTTTCACATCAATGTCTCCCTTGTGCTCTTATTATCAAATTATTTAATTTAAATACTATTAATATGGCAACCATTTTTTTTAAACATTTTTAAACTGTTTCATTATAAGTTTAAACATGTTATATTTGATTGATAAATAATTTAACAAGAATATAATAGTTGTACATTAAAAAAAGAAGGGTTATTTTAGGGCATAACACAATTATAAATACAAAATAATCATACCTGCAATTCACATTTGGGACAGCTTTTAGCTATCATTTTATTTTTGCCCATGTTGTACATTTAGCATTAATATTAACACAGAGAGATATATATAAAAATGGACGTCCTCGTTGTTATTAAGAGATTAATGGACAATGTTAACTAATTGAAACTAAAAGAAAAACAAAGCATAACTGAGTGATATAACTGTCAGATTAATCAATTTCAACACACTAGTAATGAATGTATTTACGCAACCAGGTATTGAAACTGGGTATTTGTTTCCAAGTACGCGTACCAGGTTTACGGACGCACAAAACATCAAGTATAAGTTTTTAAACTTTTTTTTTACAATAAATGACCATTTGTAAAATATTTTTTAATAAAAGTTATACATTGTATACTTTATACTTTACCGTAAACATAATCCCGTGTATGCCAACAAGATAGACTTATAAAAAAATACTAAAAAAAAAACACAGAAAATGTTTAAAAAACTATCCATTTTAAACAATTAATATTGGTTTTTATTTAATACAAATAAGGTTTAATTTTGCAATGTTATGGAGCGTCTACTAAAAATACCTTGAAGTATCATTTAAAATATCTATACCAGGGTATCTTGTTGTTATATTGAGTCACCTTGATCAGAATCAATCGTGTAACTTTTAGTGATGGGCAATAGTCAAAACCTAAAATATCTCAGGCCATAATCGGTATTCATTATACATAATGAAATCTTTATTGTAAGCATTATAAACAGCAAATGTATTAAGAGTTACTATCTAAAATATTTTCATTAAATATATGACTAAGTATCTGTTTAAAAACGATTTACAAATGTGTTAAAAAATGTTTAGACAGAGAAGTGTTATTAATTTGTAAATATAATAATTTATCAAAACAAAAGCTATTAATGATAATCGGAGAGCGAAAAATTAATGTAATATATTCAGTTTACATTGCAATCTCCTTGTGCATATATGTATTTGTTTTGTTCTTCTTTGAATTTTACTTTCGTTTGAAAATTATTATTCTTCTTCTAGTCGTGCCTCGTCATGCCTGAAAGTTAGCTGTTAACTCTGAAAATAGTCAGGTCTCTCGTACAAGGTAACATAAGGTAAATGATTATTAACAAGAATTAATTATTTTTAGTGGTGTTTGGGTCTCCACTCTTTGAACGACTTTTCAACTCGATCGAAGATGGGTATCAAACTTTGTTATAGTATCAATGGCCGAAAGAATCATAATTTATTCAATTAAGTCTAATACGTTCGGATAAAAAATACCTTTTATAACATTCCAGATTTTGAGAGTCAGTACTTTCGATTCTACTTACTTTTAATGATTTTGATTTTCTTTTGCATAATAATTAAACGTTTTAAATAAAACCTATAAACATAAAAGTCGATTATTCAATACTACAGTAACATCCCTATTTCGAGTCTGTCAAACACTTGTTATCTATATTGGGCTTGTACATCATTAATTACTTAAATTTAATTCAAATTGTTAAGATAATGATTTAGTAATTTGATATTAAAATAATTTTATGATAGCTATTTTCAATTTATACGATGTAAAATCATAGAGTGCTGTTGTAATAGTTCTAAATATAAACATTTTATTGAAATTGATAACATAAATAAAAATAATGTTAATTTTTTTAATAAACCGGTCGTAATAGTTTGAGTGGAGTTATATTTATAGTTTTTTAATATTATAAAACCTTTTTTAAACAATGGGTTGAATTAAAAAAAAAGAATTTTTCAATAATGATTATGGAGGGAACAGAGAAAGTGGAGCCTGAAGAAGAGAATATGCAGCTGGTGATCGTGAATCAGTCAGAAGAGGCACAGGAAGTTAATACTGAAGAGATGAGGCCGCCTCTCATAACCAAAGTTCCTAAAAGGTTTTCTGAGTGCTATTTTTAAAATTTTATTCAAGTCTTAATTTCACAGCATTTTTTATGTGAATTCTTTATTATTATAAACTTCAATATATTTATCAAGATAGACAGGTGATATAATGATTTTATTTGTAGCTAAAAAAGACAGCCATGATATAATCACTTATAACAACTAAGTCAACATTTTATAATAGCTGTGATGTCTTATGATAATTTTTCTACTTTATTCAGAAAACAAACAGTGACAATGAACATCCGTTTTTAAATTTCTAATTTAAAAAACTTAGCCTCATTTACATGTTTTCACATATATGTCTCTTGGTAGAACTTGCTCGTTAACGCAATATTTCTTCTAAATCTATATTATTATCTTGTAATGTAATATATATTATATAATACTTCATGATCATGTTAATACACATTTTATATCACCTATCATATGAACTATAGACCTGATGGCAATGGCAAAAAATTATTTGCTATTGAAAACACTTTTCGTATATTTAATTTTTTTTTGTCCTAAATTGAATTTGTACTTTTAAACTTGAAATCTCGGATTTCGCCATTATATATCATTCAATCATCAGCCTATAGACGCCTACTACTGGACAAAATACTCCTCCAAAGATATTCCAAATACTGTTCACATCCAGCAGACATTATATATGGCGCCACAAAATGTGAAATTTGCGTAATATTTAAGCTTTGTTATAAAAAAATATATATTAAATACCTTATCTTGAAATTTCCGCGCAAACATTAAATTTTGACTCGTGACGTCACTATGAGAGTAAACTAGGGATGTCATGTATAAAATATTTTTATTTTCGATTCGTCGTCTCGATTAGAAAATATGGTCTCGATAAAATTTTCTGTTATTAACTTTACAGTTAATTTTGCTAGACATACACTGATTTTTAATATTTTTTAAAAGTTTTACGATTGGTTTTCGTTATAATAAAAGTTTGCGATTGTTCCAGCAAACTGTGGTCCAGATCGCACAAGCCGAGTCTATTCGCGTGCCAAGTCTGCGACGCAACGTTCACTATGAACCAGCATCTGAAACACCACATCAGGAGGTTGCACTTCAATATGTACGCTAAAACTCCTTATTACGAACTAAAGAATGTTAACCAGACTTGGTTCGAGAAAGTTCGAAATACCGACGAACTGATTGAGATAAAAAAGACAGGCCCTAATACATTGGTTATGAAGAGATTCAGCTCCAACGAAGACGTCGAAGTAGACGATACAGATAAAATATTGGACTTATCCTATATGTATCCCACCAGCAGCAAATATAAATGTATACAGTGTAACATTTGTAAAATTAGTATGCCTAGAAAAAAATATAAGAAACATTACGAAAAGTATCATATACGTGATGAGAAAAATGACGCTGCTTTTTAACCATTGAGACTTAAATTAACTATTGCATTTATAATAAAATTGACGGAAAAAATCTAGCATGTGCAACGATTTAAAAAATAAATGTTTCCTTTTGATGTTAAATGTCGAAATGCTACAGAAATTTGTAGTAGTGTATAATGTAAGTAATGTCATAGTATGCGCCATATTATTTTACTGTTTAATTTTAAATCATTCTTCATACGCTTATAAAAATTCAGTATTAAATATTATAACTGTGATTATTTAATTATATAATTTGTTTTGTATTTCATAAAAGTCTGAAACCTGGCGAAAACCAGGAGGAACCTGGCCGGTATAAAACGCTTATACGTATTATTAACTACTAGATTTAAATTTAATAATTGTACTTATTATTAATAATTGTACTTATTACATTTTCATTATAATCTCCAATAACATAATAAAACGGAAGTCAAAGAGTAATGTGTTACACATTATCAGCTGTAATAATTATTTAACAATAAATTATGTATTTAGAAGTGAAATTGATAATAGTTATAGAAATATTTTCATTATAGATTACCTGCCATTTTGTGTTCTTTTTTTCCCAACAACGAATAAAGTGAAAACAAAGTTCTTTACCACACAAAAAAAATCCTGGTGTTTTTATTTTAGTAAATTAGGTATTAGCTACAGTGTCATTTAATCTAGTGAATATTAATCATTGAAAACTACTGTTTACGAGGTAGATGTATACGCTGCATTGATTTATACTTAGATCGCTTCTTGACAAGAAGTAAACAAAATTAAGAAATAAAGAAATGGTAAGTTATATTTGCTTAAGGTTAATTTTATTTGATATTGTTTTTTCGTATTTTTTAAACGTCGTTTACGTTTTGTAAAAAATACACTTAAAACGAAACGACGAGTTCTTTTTTGACAACCGCAAAAACTTGGCTTTACTCTGTCAAATAAAGAGCGAGAAAAATACGTGAACTCTTTTGCTCCTAGGAATAAAATTTTCTGAAAATTTTAATACTTTAATTCAATAACGAAAATGTTAGATTAAACTATTATAGTCTTAATACACTACACGCACTTTGCTTTATCATGTTATCTCAATAAGAAAAATTGTATAATAGGTTTTGTTTACATGTTTCGACAATGTTGTCGTACATAAATTGTTAAAGAAATCATTAATCATGAATTACACAGTATGCCAAGCTTGTCTTAAACGAGGGAACGATGTAGTTCCCATGTCTGCAAAACAAATGGAGTTGTATTACTGCTTTCTAAACCAGGTATGGAATACCTAAAAAAAAATTGTTTGAATTTCATGGTTTTTAAGTGTCGTAATAATTTGGTATATACAAAAATATAGCTGGGTGTTCACTTATTCTCAGAGACGTGTTTTGTTGCCGTGTAGTAGTATTGCGTTCCTCAAGAGATTCTGGGGTCACTCTTATACACTGATGGAGATCACTGAAGGAGTTTTATTGAGTTGAAGTCCCCGTGTATTCCGTTTTAAGATTTTCTCCTAGTAACCAAATAGTGTGTTATTTCATTATAATATTGCTACTGTGTTTTAGTTAAAGGAACACTCACTAAATTTAATAAATTGCTTGTTTAGATATACATGCAATTTAATTCTGCTGTCAAGCTCTGGTTTGTTAAATATTAACATTTAACCTCAATCTGATCTAATATAAGTTATATATTTCCCTGTGCTAAAATGAACATATAGCTTATCAATTTAAATTAATTCACCTGTTATTACATTTTCTTTCAGGTTTCAAAACATACAGATATGTCTTTGTGTGTATATTGCTCAAGTTTACTTATCAAATTAGGAAAATTTATTGAACAATGTCGTAAAGCGCAGATACTTTTGAGTCAAGTAAATCAGGTAAAATTTTTATTTGAATATAGTTGACAGTGTTGTGTTTATTTGACAGTGACAATAACTGAATATTGTTGATAGTTATTGTTAGAAGCTAATGGCTATTCTCAAGACTTATTATGTAATAAGATATCTACTTACTCTTTACATAATTTACAAAAACGTCAGTTATTTTAAGTGTACTACATAAAAATGACAATATTAAATAGGTATATAGACAGATGGTTTCAAAGAAATCCTCCTTCAAAACACTATCACTTGTGAACCTATAATTGATCTTGAAGCCTAATTATTAGGCCAGTTAACCACTCAGTCATAAAGACAGTTAAACTATCTAATTCTTCCAGGAAACTGTACTACCGCTTCTAAGTTACAATCACATGTTAATATCACCACTGAAAAGTTTCTACATTGGCCCAGATTGCGATCAGAATTTAGACTCAGATCTGAAAGCAGGCGATTTAGTACTAGATAATAATTCAGCTTATATAACAGAAGATGACGATAAAGTACAACTGGTCCTGCTATGTGGTAACAATGGGCATCCATTAAATAACAATGATGTTGCTGTAAAAATGGAAAGTCCGGTGAGAATGTGAGTGTTTTTAATATTTTTTTAAAGTTTGCTTGGCTCTGATGTTGAAAATAATGTAGCGAGGTCGACCAGCTAAAAGAACACATTGATTAAGAGTGGCTTCATAACCCTGCCACTATTCAAATTCTTTAGTGAACATTTGGCCTTTGAATCGAACCTAGGACCACTAAGTTACAAGGGAAATGGTTGATATAAGTGAATTTTATTTCTATTTGCAGACAGTTACTATTACAAAAAGTATTACTCTGTTCACCTATTTTTATTTCTTCTATCTTTAATTTTGCAGGAAACTGTAACTCCATTACTAAAACATGTTATCCTGTCAAGATCACCGATGAAGACATATTACCTAGGTCCAGATCACGATCAGGATGCAGACTCGGATGTGAGAGCTGATGATTCAGCATTTGAATGTGCTGAACCTTATGTAACAGAAGACGAGGATGAATTGCCGTTGGTGCTGTTCCGCGAGAGCGACGCAGTGCCGGCGGAGGATGATAACGCGGAAGTTAAAACAGAGCGACATGTGGGTATAATATTGTTTACTATTTAACGAACGAAATTCGATCTTCGAACAATAGATGGCGCTGCATCATTTCGATTCTAACGCCATTCCATAGATTAAGACATACTATACCAGGGATCATTAACATTTTTTAGCCACAGAGGCATGAAAAACGATCCTAGTCATAAGTGACACTCATGACTATATCAATGTATATTTAATATGATATAGAATTCACCATATTACGCTTTATGCTGTGAATCAAAATATTATTACTCGTTACAACCTCAGTAATTTGAACAACTTAAACTTCATGCAAAAGATGAATTAGTATAATTTAGTTTTAAATTATGTACAATTCTCAATTTTTGGTACTAAATTCACTTAAAATGGGTCACTTGCGGGTCAAAGGTCATGCTTTGCTATATACCACTCTCTTTCTGGCTTTGATTGGAACTATGCAGAAACTGTATAAGCACACCTCTGAAACACCAACTGAACTACTAAGTGCAGTCTTTGGAGACCTATTTGAATATTTAATTAAAATTTAATAGGCCGTCATATATTACAGATTGTAAAAGAAGATATTATAAAGACTGATTCTAATATGAAACTAGAAGAAAAGCCAACGAGGAGTGAGACGAAGAAAAAGAAACAGAAGAAAGTACTACGCGAGGGATTCACCTCACGAATGGTGCAAGAGACCACTGAATACACTGTCATTAAACTGTCTAAAGAGCAGGTAAGCTGATAATTTAGTAAGCTGGTAATTGGTGATATGTTTCGATTGATGGTGATTGCAGCATTCTGAAGAATAATTAGACTTTATTTAACATTACCATTTCACCACACCATCAACATTACTTGGTGATATGAAGTAAATGACGAGAAGTGTCAGAGGTCTTCGACAGCTTCTGCACGATCTCTTCTTTCACTAAGATCTCAAGATCAATGGGAATTGTATAGCATATATGACTACAAAAAACTATCACCACATCATTCCTGTTAATTAGATAACATGTTCCAGGTATTGGAGGAGATGTTGGAGCGTTCCAAGAGCGATAAATACTTACGGGCCCCGTACAAGTGTGAGAGTTGCGTGAAGGGCTTCAATTTCGAGGATGTGCTCCAGAGTCACATGGGGAAGCATTCTCCGGTAATTGCTTTTTCTTTTCCAATACGATTTTGGCGTGGTGGTTGTAATCACCACTCCCTAATAAGACAGCTGGAACACAGATGCTGTTATGGCGATACATTAATATGGGGATGGTAGCTAGGTAAGCGGAGTACAAAAAAGCGTCGCCACTAATCAATAGTTTATAACTTGATCCCGGAATCGAACCAGGGACATCCATGTAATAAGGAAAGCGCATAAGTTCCTTATATTTAACGATTTACTTCTATGCATTTCTAATACTTAACTCACAACTCTTTTAAACACTTCTTCTGTCACAATATTCATTGTCTTCATTTATTGCTTTTCTGCTGGTAGGTCTCTGTTGCTGGTGACGGTCTAAATGACTCAACCGCAAAACAGCAGTGTGCAAACATTACTCTGTGACTATGGCAGATTGAATTTATATTTGAATAGATGTTTCTAATAAATACATTAGTCGGAAAGACGTTTTCTTATATCTCTCGTTAAGTCTTGTCGCAATCGCGATAATTTTACAATCATCAATATCTTCAAACTTAAATTTAGCTTAGCTTTAGAGGAACTGTAATTGTAATTTGTATTATTTTGTTTGTTTTTTTTTTAATTTCACTCGATATTGTTTTTCTTGTTTTTTATCAACACAGATGGCGCTGGGTCGACAAGTGTGAATGCTGTGCACATCTACAATGGTGGCTACAGTTAGCCAATACCTTTATCTGTACTATGCTTTATGCTATTTTGTGTAATCACTGATTTGTCAAATAAATGTTTTTTTATACTACTATGCGACAAGACGAGCACGACGTTCACCTGATGATAAGTGATACGCTTGCCCATGACAACGTGGTGCTAGTTGAGATGTTACATACTGCACCACATTGCGCTCGTCGCCTTGAGACATAAGGTGTTGTCTCGTTACCCCAGTAATTACACTAACTACAGCGCCCTTCAAGCCGGAACACAGTAATGTTTGCACACTACTATTTGTCGGTAGAAATAGGAGCTGCGGTGGTACCTATCCAGACGGTCCACCAGTAAAAAATTAATAATCATTGTTTTCTATATTAGTTAGATAAATAAATGAAATCTATATCGCTTGGTGCAGGAGAACGGGCCACTGGTGTGCGAGGTGTGCTCACAGCGTTGCCCCAGCGCGGTCTCGATGCGCGGGCACATGAAGTCGCACAGCACTCGCTACCGGTGCAAGGTCTGCGGGTACGCGCGGCGCTCGCGGCAGCACGTCCTCGAGCACCACGCGACCGCGCACGCGGGTGCGCCGGCAGCGTACAGCTGCGCGTTGTGCGACTTCACCACCGGGTGAGCAGGAACAGGTGTACCATTAGATTAAAGAGTGAAACTCGCGTTAATCTAAAGGTTCTTTAAAAATAATGTGGCTATGATAAAACTAACAGCTACGGTGTTTGTATATACTAGTGACAGGTAAGACTTAGGTAGCTACCATCGAAGCGCATATTACTACAGCCAAACAGTAATCGCAGGCAATGCAGCAAATTAACATTTTGTCTCCCAAGGAGACGAGCGCAATGTGGTGCAGTGTACATCATTTAACATCAGGTCAAATTTGAGCTCGTCGCGTACATAAAGTGTAATACCAGGTGGTAGGTCTCTGTTTCCGGAGACCGTCTGGATGGGTACCACCGCAGCTCCTATTGCAACCGCCAAATAGTAGTGTGCGAACATTACTGTGTTCTGGTTTGAAGGGCGCTGTAGCTAGTGTAATTACTGGGGTAACAAGACTTAACACCTTATGACTCAAGGCGACGAGCGCAATGTGGTGCAGTGTGTACCATCTTAACTAGTATCGCGTTGTTATACAAGCGTATCACTTACCATCAGGTGAACATCTTGCTCGTCTCGTCGCATAGTAGTATAAAAAAAATAATGTACTTTCTAATAAAGCATTTGCCTGAGGAACATTATTTTTCGCACTTTCAGCAAGCGAACGGTGATGCAGCGGCACGTGCGCGCGACGCATACGCACGCCGAGCCGCACGCGTGCCACAAGTGCGGCAAGCTGTACAAGAGCATCGACTCGCTGCGCGTGCACACCGTGTGAGTACACCACGCCGTGGCGGAGTAGACACGTACACGCGTTCACTCCCCTCTCCCTTTCCCACACATACAGACGCACTCGTACGAAAAAGATAATATATACAAAAGGGAGTGCAAGACACTCACATAAGCTCACATTCGCGCAGAAAGACAGACTTGTTTTTTTTTTATTCTACTATGCTTCGAGACGAGCAAGACGTTCACCTGATGGTAAGTGATACGCTTGCCCATGACAACGTGGTGCTAGTTAAGATGGTACACATTGCACCACATTGCGCTCGTCGCCTTGAGACATAAGGTGTTAAGTCTCGTTACCCCAGTAATTACACTAGCTACAGCGCGCTTCAAACCGGAACACAGTAATGTTCGCACACTACTATTTGTCAGTTGCAATAGGAGCTGCGGTGGTACCCATCCAGACGGTCTCCAACAGAGACCTGCTACCTGGCGAAACTGACGATTGGTCAGACTGACGCGCGGAGATAATAAACCACAAATTTTGTTTATATACCAACTATTACTCTTTTAGTAGATGTTTGTAAACTTTTATGCTTTCGATTTAACCTAAAAAAGAACTATTGTCTATAACGTATTTGGGCGGGAGATTTAAATATGGAACGACGCGAACAGGCGGCACGAGAACAGCAAGCGTTACCAGTGCGAGCAGTGCGAGCTGAGCTTCGCGTACCCGACGCTGCTGCGCAAGCACGTGCGCTCGGTGCACGCTCACAGGGACTACTACTGCGTGGAGTGCGACATCAAGTTCAAATCTATGGTGAGCTCATATTTGTTTCATTGACCATTTATAACTCTGTCTTCCTTCCCGTAGAACGGTCTTTGGCGCAAATTCAACAATACCAAGATTGTGTGTTATCATAAACAATTGTAGTGATGTGGTGTATTTGCACCTGGACAGTGTGGGCAAGTTTTACAAAAAAAAAAATGTGTACGTGTACTAGCGTACACTCGTAAGAAGTGAAACTACAAAAAACTTTATCAATTTACAAAAAATATATTTATTTATATATATGACAAAGGTTAAGCTTAAATAACTTGAAAAATAAATAACATGATCACGCCCACGTGTTGGTGTTTTGAAAAATGCAATCAAAAACTGAGGTTGACTTTGAATATTTTAGAAAAATAAATAAATACCACAATAAACATTCAAGTATTAGAAAAAATTGATACCATAATTACACCTAAGCATTAGAAAAAGAGATGTAATTACTTACTTTTTTTTAGAAATTCACTGGAATTAGAATTAAAATAAACCCTTTGATTTTGCTGATCACTTCAATATAACATCTAATAATCTTAATATAAAATTCTCTTGTCACAATGTTCGTTCCCTAACTCCTCCGAACGGCTTTACCGATTCTTATGAATTTTTTTATGCATATTCAGTAGGTCTGAGAATCGGTTACTATCTATTTTTCAAACCCCTAAGTGATCAGGGTTGCCCACACCAAAAAATTTTTTTTTATTTTTAGGGATTTTTTTTCGATTTTATTTTATTATTGTGTGGCATCAAAAAAAATAACATACAACCCTAAATTTTCTATCACCAACCCCTGCTTTTTAATAGTCATTTTAATATTTTTGTCTCGCTCGATATCATCAATTATACATGGCCACGTATCAAACCGCGTGGCTGTAAACTCCTAAAAAAAAAAAAAAAAATTATCACTTGGTAAGTGATCCCCTCCACGTGTGTACCGGTGTCACCTCTCACCAGTACACAGCACGGAGTGGGGGTGACAACGAATCTATTTCTCTCAAACGTTATGCCTTCTGTCACTCCCTCTACATATAAATATATTCTCAAGCAACTTTTTTATTTATTTATTAATAACTAATATTATTGAATTTAATTTATTATTAATCTATCTATATATATATAATAAAAACTCGAGAACCGCTGGACCGATTTGGCTAAATGTGGTCTTGAATTATCGTGGAAGTCCAGGGAAAGTTTAAAAGGTGAGAAAATATGGAAAAAGTGAACTGTACTGAAGGAGTAATAATGTCGTAATAATTTTTTCTTTTAACATAAGTACAATTTATGAATTTAAAAAAATGTATAATATTTTGTTCCTTGACTTATTTTTTATTTGAGTGAATAAGTTTCAGTAGATTTTGTCATTTTTAAAATATTGTAAAAATCTCCACAAGAATTTGTCGAATTAGTTTGATTGACTTGAAATATTTGCAAAATTTTATTCGTATATTTCTTTCAAGGTTAAGGTCGGTGATATACTTTTGGTCATCAATATAAAATATAAAGACTACAAGTATTTTAAGCTTAGTTAAGAAGATTTATGTATTTATGAAATATTCCTTAATTTTCTATGGCAAGAAGCAGAACATGTAGTGTTAATCTGAGAGACAAATACATTAACACTGACATCTGACTTCTGACATCTGACATCTGAAATCTAGAAACCAGAAACAGAAACCAGAAACTAGAAACCAGAAACCAGTAACCAGTAACCAGAAACCAGAAACCAGAAACCAGTAACCAGTAACCAGAAACCAGAACCAGAAACCAGAAACTAGAAACCAGAAATTACAAACTAGAAACCAGAAACTAGAAACCAGAAACTAGAAACCAGAAACTAGAAACTAGAAACCAGAAACCAGAAACCAGAAACCAGTAACCAGAAACCAGAAACCAGTAACCAGAAACCAGAAACCAGTAACCAGAAACCAGTAACCAGAACCAGAAACCAGTAACCAGAAACCAGAAACCAGAAACCAGAAACCAGAAACCAGAACCAGAAACCAGAAACCAGAAACCGGAAACCAGAACCAGAAACCAGAAACCAGAAACCAGTAACCAGTAACCAGTAACCAGTAACCAGTAACCAGTAACCAGTAACCAGTAACCAGTAACCAGTAACCAGTAACCAGTAACTAGTAACCAGTAACCAGTAACCAGTAACCAGTAACCAGTAACCAGTAACCAGAAACCAGTAACCAGAAACCAGTAACCAGGAACCAGAAACTAGTAACCAGAAACCAGTAACTAGAAACCAGAAACCAGTAATCAGATACCAGAAACTAGAAACCAGAAACTAGAAACCAGAAACCAGAAACTAGAAACCAGAAACCAGAAACTAGAAACCAGAAACTAGAAACCAGAAATCAGAAACCAGTAACCAGAAACCAGTAACCAGTAACCAGTAACCAGTAACCAGAAACCAGAAACCAGAAACCAGAAACTAGAAACTAGAAACTAGAAACTAGAAACCAGAAACCAGTAACCAGAAACCAGAAACCAGAAACCAGAAACCAGAAACCAGTAACCAGAAACCAGAAACCAGTAACCAGTAACCAGTAACCAGAAACCAGAAACCAGAAACCAGAAACCAGAAACCAGAAACCAGAAACCAGTAACCAGTAACCAGTAACCAGAAACCAGAAACCAGAAACCAGAAACCAGAAACCAGAAACCAGAAACTAGAAACCAGAAACCAGAAACTAGAAACTAGAAACTAGAAACCAGAAACCAGAAACTAGAGACTAGAAACTAGAAACCAGAAACTAGAAACTAGAAACCAGAAACCAGAAACTAGAAACCAGAAACCAGAAACCAGAAACCAGTAACCAGTAACCAGTAACCAGTAACCAGTAACCAGAAACCAGAAACTAGAAACTAGAAACCAGAAACCAGAACCAGAAACCAGTAACCAGTAACCAGAAACCAGAACCAGAAACCAGTAACCAGTAACCAGTAACCAGTAACCAGTAACCAGTAACCAGTAACCAGTAACCAGTAACCAGTAACCAGAACCAGAAACCAGTAACCAGAAACCAGAAACCAGAAACCAGAAACCAGAAACCAGAACCAGAAACCAGAAACCAGAAACCAGAACCAGAAACCAGAAACCAGAAAACAAACAAAAGTTCATATTAAATAACAAGCTTTCACTGCTGTCTAAGCAATGTAGGTGCGTTCGTAACGCTAAAGAGTCAATTTGCACTTTATTACAGCTGCACAAAGTTCAAATTCAATTATTCTATTAAAACAGTGTGCGTATGCGCGTCGGAGGATCTAACGCCGCGTGCCGAAATTAAAACGAATGAAATAATAACATAAATAGTCACAAAATGTAAAAGCTAAAGATCCACCATACTGATTTTCAATTTGGTCGGCTTCGCGATATTATTTCTTTTGTTTTAGTTTCGGCGCGCGTCATAAAATGCATTCGTTTTCACGCCAATACATCAGTCGAGCACAAACCGCGTTACCATCTGGCGGACCTGACAGACTACATTCTGTCAAAAAGATCTGAAATGTGACAGTTATTTGTTTCCGAAAAATTTTATATTAATATACTTGTACTTTAATTATGGATTGGCCGCTCTTCTGGAACCCACTAATATTTAAATATTAGTTATTAGATGAATATATATAGTGCTGAACCCCACACACCGCCCATAACCAGGTGACGGTTCTGTTCAGGAGATGTTTTTGCCCCGGCTATAAAATAGGCAGGTACAAAGAACATTCCAATTATTTTGACAGAACGAAGTCTGTCGGGTCAGCTAGTAATATATAAAATTCTCTTGTCACAATGTTCGTTCCCATACTCCTCCGAAACGGCTTTACCGATTCTTATGAAATTTTTTGTGCATATTCAGAAGGTCTGAGAATCGGTTACTATCTATTTTTCAAACCTCTAAGTGATCTGGGTTGCCCACACCAAAAAATTTTTTTTTTATTTTTTGGAATTTTTTTTTCTATTTTTATTTTATTATTGGGGGTGTGGCACAAAAAAAAAAAAAAAAAACTTAACATACCCAAACCCTAAATTTTCACTTTTCTATCACCAGCCCCTGCTTTTTAATAGACATTTTAATATTTTTGTCTCGCTCGATATCATCAATTATACATGGCCACGTATCAAACCGCGTGGCTGTAAACTCCAAAAAAAAAATATTATCACTTGGTAAGTGATCCCCTCCAGGTGTGTACCGGTGTCACCTCTCACCAGTACACAGCACGGAGTGGGGATGACAACGAATTCTTTATCTCTCAAACATTATGCCTTTTGTCACTCCCTCTACATATAAATATATCCTCAAGCAACTTTATTATTTATTATTAATAACTAATGACATTGAATATAATTTATTATTAATCTATAATACAAATATGTATCGGTAAGCGCATCACTCTACAACGCCAGGACCAATTTGGCCAATTTGAGAAAAATTCGAATAATCGCCGGGAAGCCCCTAAAAACAGCGCTTTTCTTTTTCCTATACAAACGTTCTCTAACTAAAATGTAGGGTCAATTTAAACTTTATTGCTATTTCATAAAGTTCATATTAAATAACAAGCTTTCACTGCTGTCTAAGCAATGTAGGTGTGTTCCTAACGCTAAAGAGTCAATTTTAACTTTATTACAGCTGCTCAAAGTTCAAATTAGATCATTCTTACAAAAGTGTGCGTATGCGCGTCGGGGGATCTAACGCCGCGTGCCGAAATTAAAACGAATGAAATAATAACATAAATAGTCACAAAATGTAAAAGCTAAAGATCCACCATACTGATGTTCAATTTGGTCGGCTTCGCGATATTATTTCTTTTGTTTTAGTTTCTTTTTCACGACATCACATCAGTCCAGCACAAACCGCGTTACCGTCTGCGCCCACACCAAAAAATTTTTTTTTTTTTTTTTTTTTTTTTTTTTTTTTTTTTTTTTTTTTTTTTTTTTTTTTTTTAAACCAGTAAACAGTAAACCAGTAAACCAGTAAACTAGTAAACCAGTAACCAGTAAACCATAAACCAGTACACAGTAAACCAGTACACCAGTACACCAGTAAACCATTAAACCAGTAAACCATTAAACCAGTAAACTAGTAAACCAGTAACCAGTAAACCAGTAAACTAGTAAACCAGTAACCAGTAAACCATAAACCAGTAAACTAGTAAACCAGTAACCAGTAAAACCAGAAACCAGTAAACCATTAAACCAGTAAACTAGTAAACCAGTAAACCAGTAACCAGTAACCAGTAACCAGTAACCAGTAACCAGTAACCAGTACACCAGTACACCAGTACACCAGTACACCAGTAACCAGTAACCAGTAAACCATTAAACCAGTAAACCATTAAACCAGTAAACTAGTAAACCAGTAACCAGTAAACCAGTAAACTAGTAAACCAGTAAACCATTAAACCAGTAAACTAGTAAACCAGTAACCAGTAAACCATTAAACCAGTAAACCAGTAAACTAGTAAACCAGTAAACAGTAAACCAGTAACCAGTAACCAGTACACCAGTAACCAGTACACCAGTACACCAGTAACCAGTAAACCATTAAACCAGTAAACTAGTAAACCAGTAAACCATTAAACCAGTAAACCAGTAACCAGTAAACCAGTAACCAGTAAACCAGTACACAGTAAACCAGTAAACTAGTAAACCAGTAAACAGTAAACCAGTACACCAGTAACCAGTAAACCAGTAAACCAGTAAACCATTAAACCAGTAAACCATTAAACCAGTAAACCATAAACCAGTACACAGTAAACCAGTACAACCAGTAAACCATTAAACCAGTAAACCAGTACACAGTAAACCAGTAAACTAGTAAACCAGTAAACTAGTAAACCAGTAACCAGTAACCAGTACACCAGTAACCAGTAAACCAGTACAACCAGTAAACCATTAAACCAGTAAACAGTAAACCAGTACACCAGTACACCAGTAAACCATTAAACCAGTAAACTAGTAAACCAGTAACCAGTAAACCAGTACACAGTAAACCAGTACACAGTAAACCAGTAACCAGTAAACCAGTACACAGTAAACCAGTAAACCAGTAAACCATAAACCAGTAAACCATAAACCAGTACACAGTAAACCAGTAAACCAGTAAACCAGTAAACCATTAAACCAGTAAACCATTAAACCAGTAAACCATTAAACCAGTAAACCAGTACACAGTAAACCAGTAAACTAGTAAACCAGTAACCAGTACACCAGTACACCAGTAAACCATAAACCAGTAAACCAGTACACAGTAAACCAGTAACCAGTACACCAGTAACCAGTAACCAGTAACCAGTAAACCATTAAACCAGTAAACAGTAAACCAGTAAACTAGTAAACCAGTAAACCAGTAAACTAGTAAACCAGTAAACAGTAAACCAGTAAACCAGTAACTAGAAACTAGAAACTAGAAACTAGAAACTAGAAACTAGAAACTAGAAACTAGAAACTAGAAACTAGAAACTAGAAACTAGAAACTAGAAACTAGAAACTAGAAACTAGAAACTAGAAACTAGAAACTAGAAACTAGAAACTAGAAACTAGAAACTAGAAACTAGAAACTAGAAACTAGAAACTAGAAAATGGAAAAAAAAAAAAACCAGTAACCAGTAAACCAAGTAAACCAGTAAACCAGTAAACCATAAACCAGTACAAACCAGTAAACCAGTAAACCAGTAAACCAGTACACAGTAAACCAGTACCCAGTAAACCATAACCAGTAAACCGTAAACCAGTAAACCAGTAAACCATAAACCAGTAAACCAGTAAACCAGTAACCAGTAACCAGTAACCAGTACACCAGTACCCAGTAAACCAGTACACAGTACACCAGTAAACCAGTAAAACCAGTTAACCAGTACACCATAAACCAGTAACCAGTAACCATAAACCAGTAACAGTAAACCAGTACACCAGTAACCAGTAAACTAGTAAACCAGTAAACCAGTTAACCAGTACACCAGTAAACCAGTAAACCATAAACCATTAAACCAGTAACCAGTAAACCAGTACACAGTAAACCAGTACACAGTACACCAGTAAACCAGTACACCAATAAACCAGTACACAGTAAACCAGTAACCAGTAACCAGTAAAACCAGAAACCAGTAAACCAGTAAACAGTAAACCAGTACAACCAGTAAACCATACACCAGTAAACCAGTACACCAGTAACCAGTAAACCATAAAACCAGAAACCAGAAACCAGAACCAGAAACCAGTAACTAGAAACTAGAAACTAGAAACTAGAAACTAGAAACTAGAAACTAGAACTAGAAACTAGAAACTAGAAACCAGAAACCAGAAACCAGAAACCAGTAAACCATAAACCATAAACCAGTAAACCATAACCAGTAACCATAAAACCAGAAACCAGTACACCAGTAAACCATAAACCATTAAACCAGTAAACCAGTAAACAGTACACCAGTAACCAGTACACCAGTACAACCAGTACACCAGTAAACCAGTACAACCAGTAAACCAGTAACCAGTAAACCAGTAAACCAGTAAATCAGTAAACCAGTAACCCAGTAACCAGTACACCAGTAACCAGTAACCAGTAACCAGTAAACCAGTACAACCAGTAACCAGTACACCAGTACACCAGTACACCAGTAAACAGTAACCAGTACACCAGTAACCAGTACACCAGTACCCAGTAAACCAGTAACCAGTACAACCAGTAACCATAAACCAGTACACCAGTACACCAGTAAACCAGTAACCAGTAACCAGAAACCATAAACCAGTAACCAGTAAACCAGTAAACCATTAAACCAGTACACTAGTACACCAGTACACCATAAACCAGTACACAGTAAACCAGTAACCATTAAACCAGTAAACCATAAACCAGTAAACTAGTAAACCAGTAACCAGTAACACCAGTAAAACCAGAAAACCAGTAAACAGTAAACCAGTAAAACCAGTAACCAGTACACCAGTACACCAGTACAACCAGTAACCAGTAAACAGTACACCAGTAAACCAGTAAACCAGTAAATCAGTAAACCAGTACCCCAGTACACCAGTACACCAGTAACACCAGTAAACCAGTTAAACCAGTAAACCAGTAAACAGTAAACCAGTAAACAGTAAACCAGTAACCAGTACAACCAGTAAACCATAACCAGTAAAACCAGAAACCAGAAACCATAAACCAGTAACAGTAAACCAGTAAACCGTAAACCAGTAAACCGTAAACCAGTAACCAGTAAACCAGTAACAGTAAACCAGTACACAGTACACCAGTACACCAGTACACCAATAAACCAGTACACCAGTACACACCAGTACAACCAGTACACCAGTAAACCAGTAAACCATTAAACCAGTAACAGTAAACCAGTAAACCAGTAAACCATAAACCAGTAACAGTAAACCAGTACACCAGTACACCAGAAACCAGTAACTAGTAAACCAGTAACCAGTAAACCAGTAAATCAGTAAACCAGTAAACCAGTAACCAGTAAACCATAAACCATAAACCATAAACCATAAACCATTAAACCAGTACAACCAGTACACCAGTACACACCAGTACAACCAGTACACCATAAACCAGTAAACCAGTACACCAGTAAAACCAGTAACCAGTAAACCAGTAACCAGAAACCAGTACACCAGTAAACCAGTACAACCAGTAAACCATTAAACCAGTAAAACCAGAAACCAGAAGCCAGAAACCAGTAACTAGAAACTAGAAACTAGAAACTAGAACTAGAAACTAGAAACTAGAAACTAGAAACTAGAAACTAGAAACTAGAACTAGAAACTAGAAACTAGAACTAGAAACTAGAAACTAGAAACTAGAAACTAGAAACCAGAAAACCAGAAACCAGAAACCAGTAAACAGTAAACCAGTTAAACCAGTACACCAGTAACCAGTAAACCAGTAAACCAGTAAAACCAGTAACCAGTAAACCAGTAACCAGAAACCAGTACACCAGTAACCAGTAAACCAGTACACCATAAACCAGTAAACCGTAAACCAGTAACCAGTAAACCAGTAACACCAGTAAAACCAGAAACCAGAAACCAGAAACCAGAAACCAGAAACCAGAAACCAGAAACCAGAACCAGAAACCAGTAACTAGAAACTAGAAACTAGAAACTAGAAACTAGAAACCAGAAACCAGAAACCAGAAACCAGAAACCAGTAACCATAAACCAGTACACAGTACACCAGTAAACCAGTAAACCAGTAAACCGTAAACCAGTAACCATAAACCAGTACACCAGTAAAACCAGTAAACCAGTTAAACCAGTAAACCAGTAACCAGTACACCAGTAACCAGTACACCAGTACACCAGTAAACCAGTACAACCAGTAAACCAGTTAAACCAGTACACCAGTAACCAGTAAACCAGTAAATCAGTAAACCAGTACACCAGTACACCAGTAACCAGTAAACCAGTACACCAGTACACAGTAAACCAGTACAACCAGTACACCAGTAACCAGTAAACCAGTAAACCAGTAAACCAAGTAAACCAGTACACCATAAACCAGTAAACCAGTAAAACCAGTACAACCAGTAAACCATTAAACCAGTAACCAGTAAAACCAGAAACCAGTAAACCAGTAACACCAGTAAACCATAAACCAGTAAACCAGTACAACCAGTACACCAGTAACCAGTAAACCAGTACACACCAGTAAACCAGTAAACCAGTACACAGTAAACCAGTAACCAGTAAACCATTAAACCAGTAAACCAGTAAACCAGTAACCAGTAAAACCAGAAACCATAAACCAGTACACAGTAAACCAGTAACCAGTACACCAGTACACCAGTACAACCAGTACACCAATAAACCAGTACACCATAAACCAGTAAACCAGTAAATCAGTAAACCAGTAACACCAGTACACCAGTAACCAGTAAACTAGTAAACCAGTAAAGCAGTAAACCAGTAAACTAGTAAACCAGTACACAGTACACCAGTAACCAGTAAACAGTAAACCAGTAAAACCAGTAAACCAGTAAAACCAGTAAACCAGTAAACCAGTAACCAGTAAACCATAACCAGTAAACCATAACCAGTAAACCAGTAACCAGTAAACCAGTAAACCATAAACCAGTAACCAGTAAACCAGTAACCAGTACACCATAAACCAGTAAACCAGTACACAGTAAACCAGTACAACCAGTAAACCAGTACAACCAGTAAACCATAAACCAGTACAACCAGTAAACCAGTAAACCAGTAAACCAGTAACCAGTAAACCAGTAACCAGTAAACCAGTAAAACCAGAAACCAGAAACCAGAAACCAGTAACCAGAAACCAGAAACCAGTAACTAGAAACTAGAAACCAGAAACCAGAAACCAGTAACCAGTAAACCAGTACAACCAGTAAACCAGTACACAGTAAACCAGTAACCAGTAAACCATTAAACCAGTAAACTAGTAAACCAGTAACCATAAACCAGTAAACCAGTTAAACCAGTAAACCGTAAACCAGTAACCAGTAAACCATTAAACCAGTACACAGTACACCAGTACACCAGTACACAGTACACCAGTACAACCAGTAAACCATTAAACCAGTAAACTAGTAAACCAGTAAACCGTAAACCAGTAAATCAGTAAACCAGTAAACCGTAAACCAGTAAATCAGTAAACCAGTACAACCAGTAAACCATTAAACCAGTAAACTAGTAAACCAGTAAATCAGTAAACCAGTAACCAGTAACCAGTAAACCATTAAACCAGTACACAGTAAACCAGTAAATCAGTAAACCAGTACACCAGTACACAGTAAACCAGTAAATCAGTAAACCAGTAAATCAGTAAACCAGTACACCAGTAAACCATAACCAGTAAACCATTAAACCAGTAAACCATTACACCAGTAAACCATTACACCAGTAAACCAGTAACCAGTACACCATAAACCAGTAAACCGTAAACCAGTAAACCAGTAAACCAGTAAACCAGTAAACCAGTAAACCAGTAAACCAGTAAACCAGTAACCAGAAACAAGAAACCAGTAAACCAGTAAACCAGAAACCAGAAACCAGTAAACCAGTAAACCAGTACACCAGTAAACCAGTAAACCAGTAAACCAGTAAACCAGTACACCAGTACACCAGTAAACCAGTACACCAGTACACCAGTACACCAGTAAACCAGTAAACCAGTAAACCAGAAACCAGTAAACCAGAAACCAGTACACCAGTAAACCAGTACACCAGTACACCAGTACACCAGTACACCAGTAAACCAGTACACCAGTACACCAGTAAACCAGTAAACCAGAAACCAGTAAACCAGTAAACCAGTAAACCTGTACACCAGTAAACCAGTACACCAGTACACCAGTAAACCAGTAAACCAGTAAACCAGTAACCAGTAAACCAGTAAACCAGTAAACCAGTAAACCAGTAAACCAGTAAACAGTAAACCAGTACACCAGTAAACCAGTAAACAGTAAACCAGTACACCAGTAAACCAGTAACCAGTAAACCAGTAAACAGTAAACCAGTAACCAGTAAACCAGTAAACAGTAAACCAGTACACCAGTACACCAGTACACCAGTACACCAGTACACCAGTACACCAGTAAACCAGTAAACAGTAAACCAGTACACCAGTACACCAGTAAACCAGTACACCAGTAAACCAGTAAACAGTAAACCAGTACACCAGTAAACCAGTACACCAGTACACCAATAAACCAGTACACCAGTAAACCAGAAACCAGAAACCAGTAAACCAGAAACCAGTAAACCAGTAACCAGTAAACCAGTAAACCAGTAAACCAGTACACCAGTACACCAGTACACCAGTACACCAGTACACCAGTACACCAGTACACCAGTAAACCAGTACACCAGTAAACCAGTAAACCAGTAAACCAGTAAACCAGTAAACCAGTAAACCAGTAAACAGTAAACCAGTACACCAGTACACCAGTACACCAGTAAACCAGTACACCAGTAAACCAGTACACCAGTACACCAGTAAACCAGTACACCAGTACACCAGTAAACCAGTACACCAGTACACCAGTACACCAGTAAACCAGTAAACCAGTAAACCAGTAAACCAGTAAACCAGTAAACCAGTAAACCAGAAACCAGTAAACCAGTACACCAGTACACCAGTACACCAGTAAACCAGTAAACCAGTAAACCAGTAAACAGTAAACCAGTAAACCAGTAAACCAGTACACCAGTAAACCAGTAAACCAGTAAACCAGTAAACCAGTAACCAGTAAACCAGTAAACAGTAAACCAGTACACCAGTAAACCAGTAACCAGTAAACCAGTACACCAGTACACCAATAAACCAGTACACCAGTACACCAGTAAACCAGTAAACCAGTAAACCAGTAAACCAGTAAACCAGTAAACCAGTAAACCAGTAAACCAATAAACCAGTAAACCAGTACACCAGTACACAAGTACACCAGTACACCAGTAAACCAGTAAACCAGTACACCAGTAAACCAGTACACCAGTACACCAGTAAACCAGTAAACCAGTAAACCAGTAAACCAGTAAACCAGTACACCAGTACACCAGTAAACCAGTAACCAGTAAACCAGTACACCAGTACACCAATAAACCAGTACACCAGTAAACCAGTACACCAGTAAACCAGTACACCAGTACACCAATAAACCAGTACACCAGTACACCAGTACACCAGTACACCAGTAAACCAGAAACCAGAAACCAGTAACCAGTAAACCAGTAACCAGTAAACCAGTAAACCAGTAAACAGTAAACCAGTACACCAGTACACCAGTACACCAATAAACCAGTACACCAGTAAACCAGTAAACCAGTAAACAGTAAACCAGTACACCAGTACACCAATAAACCAGTACACCAGTAAACCAGTAACCAGTAAACCAGAAACCAGAAACCAGTAAACCAGTAAACCAGTAAACCAGTAAACAGTAAACCAGTAACCAGTAAACCAGTAAACAGTAAACCAGTAAACCAGTAAACCAGTAAACAGTAAACCAGTAAACCAGTAAACCAGTAAACCAGTAAACCAGTAAACCAGTAAACCAGTAACCAGTAAACCAGTACACCAGTAAACCAGTAAACCAGTACACCAGTAAACCAGTAAACCAGTAAACAGTAAACCAGTAAACCAGTACACATTCAAATTTTTTTGTCAGAACGAAGTCTGTCGGGTCAGCTAGTATATATATATATTTATCACGTCACTATAGAGCGTTGGGAATAAATAAGCGCGCAATATAGTGGCAGGAGTAAGTCCGTTAAAACGATATGCTATTGGTAAATGGCCATTGCACGACACCACTTAGTGGTCAAAGTCATCACTACTCAAGGCGGGTCATGGGCTCTTATGGAAGTCGATGCAATCGCCACCTGGATTTCAAAAATATAACTACTCAAAACGGGCCGAAAAATACATTGGAGACATTTACCAATCCATACTCCGCTGGAGATAGTATACTTCGAATCACGTTACGTAACGTAGAATGTGACGCGTAACGAAAAAATTTTACACTAAATTTTTTTCCAACCCCGATAAAGAAGTTTCACTTCAAAAATTTTAGCGACGAAATTTTTAAAAATTTAAATAAACCATCTGTATTTTATCAATTTCAGGACACGCTCAAGTTGCACTTCAAACGGGCTAAGAGACACCGCGACGGATCATACAAGTGAGTACTTATTATTAGTAGTAGTAGTAGTAGTAGCTCAAAACCGATTTATGACAGTGAGTGCAAATAATGCGTACGGGGAGAGGACAGCTGAGTACCTTATACCTCGACTTATGAATGATTTGCCTACCGACCTAACTAAAAAAAATTACTCCATCTAATTATAAGTTTAAATTGAAAATGTTCTTTATGAGTAACCAATAAGTGCCTATTGTTATGCTTCCGTTGTAGATTTTTTGGCTGTACTATAAACCTTTGTGGTTTCTTACAAGCTAAATGATAAAATTTGTTGTATATTTTAGTTTAAGTAATAATAAATAAAAAAAAAAGTGAGTACATGTAATTATATACTTATCAAGTTTTGCAGTTTAAGTTGCATGGGTTCGATTCCCGCTAAAGAAAACATACCGAAGATGAGTACAACATATTTTTGTAGACGTGCTTCATCAGCCAAGAGGGATCAGCATTGGCTCTCTTGTGAAAATTCCCCTGAGTCCCAGCTGTGGGAACGTTTTCGCAATAAGAACTGTTGAATTGATTTAAAATTTTGTTTAGTTTTTAAATTAGCATATAATTTTCGCAGTTAATATTGCACCATGATCATCACACAAGTCCACTATTGGGCATAAGATTAACACGAAATATCACATTGTGCATAGGATGGAAAATGCGAACTCGCTGTTTTAAGCCCAGCGTTGGACTTGCGACTTATATCACAATTTTTTTTTTATACTACTTTGCGACGAGATGAGCAAGACGTTCACCTGTTAAGATGGTACACACTGCACCACATTGCGCTCGTCGCCTTGAGACATAAGGTGTTAAGTCTCTTTACCCCAGTCATTACACTAGCTACAGCGCCCTCCAAACCGGAACACAGAACCACATTAAAAGAATCATATGGAGATGATGGAGTCAACCAGCATATGATCTTTTTCGATTGAGAAGATGATGATGTCATACAATCATTTACTATACATAATTTCATTAATTATCAAAGCATTTTTCGGGTATTTTATATATATGGATATATGTCTGTACAGATGCGAGACGCGTGCGCACTCCGGCCGGGGGGCGGTGCGCGCCAACGCACGCCGCAAGCACGCATCCTGATAGGTATCCCGGAATATTATAGGCTGTTACAAGGTTAATGCGCTTTACGACCACAGATAACATCACTTAACATCAGGTGGGAACGCGGCAAGACTTTAATCCTTTTTCTTTAAAAATAAAGATCTTCACCAGCCCCCATAGATTTTCTTAAGTCTTAGGAGCTGTAGCTAATGAAGATCACCACGTTGCGTTCTCTATCATTTGACATCGGAAACGGTGAGATGAATTTTTATTATTACTATAAAGGAAAAGGCAAAGGTACGTAATGATTACAGCGAATATGTCTTAAAATTATCTGTTAAAATCATCCAGATAATAAAGACGATTGTCAGTGAAAAAAATAATTAAATAACCGATTTTTCTTTTTTTATTAAAAATAAACTTTACAAATACATTGAACGCACCTTTTAGAATCGATTCTATATCGATACAGATAAATTATACTAATTACTTAATGACGATACTCTTAAATAGACAGTTATTGTGACTCGATTATTTTTATTCACAACAAACTAGTAACACCTCATTCTTGTCAATAAGGAGTTACGAAATTAATATATCATCACACCATTTAGGCACATATAAGATTACCGGTTCTCAGTAATACTGTGCTGTCCAGACATTTCCGCTTCCGGAACCAGAGACCTGTGTTAAGCGGTATCCCGTGCAATGCAGTTGTTTTTTTTTAATAAATTAATTCAACAGAAGTGGCATATTTGCTCACCGTTGCCTAGGTGCTAGTAATTCCAAAGATGTATATACACTTCCTTATATATATGCAACAAGATTAAATGAACATGATTATCACAATCAAAAACATCTGTCAGATCTAGAAATAAGATGGAATTTACAACAACGGAACATTACTTAAATATATTATGGAATGTATAATTATTTTATTGTTATGCATATAATAAATAAATAATCAATCCCCCGTATGTTCCCATTGATGGGACTGTGGACATTCTCTCACTGGAGTCTAGACCATTTACCATCATGACCAAGTGTGGGTTGGTGCGATATAACATGCTCATGAAAGCTGTTGATTTCCTCTAGCAGAAGCTCTAGCTCAGCGGAAATCGAACTCGGCGCTTTGAAACGTATTGCATACGACCATCTTACGGCTATGCTGACTAAATTTATTTCTACCATGTAGTATCCCATTTAGCTATTAACAATTTATTAAAAGTTATAACGAGTTATGCTTTTAAAAATGTAATCGATTTCAATATCGATTTTAATCAACGACAAAAAATTTGGCAACAACGTGGGGCAACACTAGCGGAAAACTGTCACTGTCAATCTTTCCTCATACATTTCCTTTTCTCGAGCACGATCATTGACTTCAACGCGCTCGCTATCACATATCTCAATTCATGGAACTTGGATATAGACAATCGATAAACGTTTGTGCGTCCGTCTGTCAGTTTAATAATTAAAATTACATGGGTGTCCCTTTGGATTATTTCTTTACTTCGTTCAGGATTCGCTTTCTCGTCGTTGATATTTTTCTGGCTGAAAAGAAATAACTTTCTGTTAGAGTATTTGTATACTAAGTATCAGGAGAAGTACAAAAACAATCTAAATATTGAGACATATTTCTTTTATTTATTGAACATATTTCTATTCCTCTCTTCCCCAGTTTTTGTCTATGCTAAACCTTAAGGTAGGTGTTAGAGAATGACTGCTAGCATTAGGTCTCGTTTCTGCGCTTGCTTACATCCAGTGGTTTCCCGCGGACTTCACAAGTGCAGGAAATGCAAGAGCTGTCTGTGGAGATTTGGAGAAGGCCTATGTCCAGCAGTGGATGTCTTTTGGCTGACGAAATGAAGTCCTTATATATAAAAACCTGTGTATTAAGTTTACTAAATAAATAAATCACAAATTCCATCAGACCAGTTGCGCTGGAAACTGTTTGGATTGGCTTCTTCTCTGGTGATGAAAAATTTATAAATTTTCAGTTTTCTCACCATAAAGACATATCAATTTTCCACTGTATGCCGGACACTCCTGGCTTAACTTGCAAATGTTTTGGAATGTTCTCATAAATTTTTTCTGTACATAGAAGTGTTGCAAGTTCTTCGGAACATTCCGGACTGAATCTGAAATATTAGGAATTCAGTTTACTTACTCTACGTATTCATCAATAAAACATTCTTTTGCACAGATGCATAATAACTGCTGTCTAAAATACCCTTGACACCTGTGATTTGATGAAGTGTGATCAATTTAAGTAATAAACATACAATTCTCTTATTACTTTACAAAGGATAAAACTTCACAGACGTAAGTAAAGGAAGATTAAAAATTTATGTTTGTAAATTAAAGTTAATCTCTACAACTAAATGAAATTTGTGTCTATTTCTAATATTAAAATTACCACTTTTTAATAAGTGCATTTGAATGTATACACATATATGAAACATTTTTTTAAATTTTTGTTTGTCTGTCTGTTTGTTCTGGCTAATCTCCAAAATGGCTGGATTGATATGATGGGACTTTCACTGGCTACTAGCTGATGTAATAAGGTGTAACTTAGGCACCTTATTTAAAAAAAAAATTTATCCCAGTGAAAAATGTAATAATTTGTACTACCCTCCTTACTAACTAATATTAACCAAAACTAAATATTTAAACATAGCTATAAAACAAAACAAACAGGTTATCAATTAAAACACTAACAACACTTGAAATGTAAGTTATAAGTATGGAAACAAAAAAGCTATAAAAAAAAGGAAAAAATTTTTGAAAACACCAAAACATGGATGGCATTGGAGAAAAAAAACTAGCAAAGATAATAACAACCTCTCTATAAATCTTAAATTTTACTTACTTTAAATTCTCTAGGAAACTGCGCATATCATTGACATTCCAGGGCTCCTTAGTGGCAGATCTTGATCTCGCTACATGCCTCACCACCGCACGCACAGCAGAAAACTTGGTAGAGTTTGTCAGACTAGAAATGCGACTGTCTGGTTTGCCTTCAAGTTCTTTTAATGTCACTACAAAGTACTTAGATTATTGTAAAAAAACTACATCATCTATTTTCGCATACTGATATTAATAAAAAATTTAATAATTTTAATACACAAAATTTATTATATTTATGAACATTTAAATTTTACAGATTTTATCATCAATCAATTGATTATAGGGCTACTAGGTGCTGAAGTTAGAATGATGGAAGGATATTCTCCACCTGCTCATTTAACTACAACTCTCATACTGTAATATATAGCTCCATTTCGGCTGTAAACAGAAGAGACTGAGTTTTTTAGGCAACAACACTTTACTGTTTGGCTTGATTTTACACGTAACAGTAAAATTTAATTATTAGACTATCGGAAATATATTACTAGCGAATACTTTGTTGAATAATCCAAGTTCAAAAAAGAAGCTGGCAGACAAAACTAGTAACAGCTTAATTCACCAGAACTAAAAAATTAAAATAAACTGTTTACAAAACGTAAACTCACAAATAACAAACGGTTTTATTTCCTTTCTCTGTACTTCGGGGATTACATATGATGCTGCTATCCATTGTCCTGGACTCTCTGTTAGTAATTCATATTGATGTGACATTCTAAATACAATAGTAAAAAACTAAAAATATTGCTTTGGTAAAATTCTAATCATTAGAACATTTGTGTAACAATGTCATTTAAACTTTCTGTCATACGTCAACTGCTATGATTGACCAGGACCAAAAATTGTTCAGATTTTATTACTAATTAAGAGCAGTTTTGTGTACGGTATTGAAAGAAAAGTAAATTGACATTAAAATCAGTTTTCATAAATATTGGTAAGGTTATAAAAATCCGATAACGAAGTTAAGGAAAAATTAGAATACACTACATCATTTTGTACTTATCATCTTGAGACATATGATATAATGTATTTAATAATTTCTCTATCTACCCTGTCCTTTAAATGATAATATAGTATTTCTCTCATACTATTAGGAACGAGAAACAGAGACTGGTGCATTACCAATTTAGGTCATATTCGTCAACAGGGATTTACCATCAATGAAAAAAATAGAAACAACGAACAACAAGAATTAAAAATATGTGTACCTAAGATTTTGTTGTATGTTACTTGAAATTATTGGAAAAAAACTAATGAATTATTTTTATTGGTTTAATGAAAAATCGATTCCCGAAATTTTAATGCTATGGTAACACTTAATTTTTTTTATATTAATGGCCGATGCGATACGTTTGAGTGACGCTTGTTTTATAATATTTGTATCACATAGAAACTACGTTTAAAATAAGACAGTTTATTATTTAGTTGTAATTTATTTCAAGAAGTGAATATATAGTTTAAATATAATAAGGAAGCAATGGCGGCAGTACAAGGTGCACCCGGTAAGCAGTGGCCGGCGCGTTCCTCCATGCAGCATCAAAACAGTCAAAACCAAGGAAATTTAACGTTAAACAGGACAATAAACTTGTATCCCCTCACAAATTATACTTTTGGAACCAAGGACCCATTGTTTGAAAGGGATGCATCTGTACCGGCTAGGTTCCAGAGAATGCGTGAAGAGTTTGTCAAAATTGGAATGCGAAGGTTAGAAGCTAATAATTTCTACTAATGAATCTCCTTAGCTTCATTTGATTATTAGTATAAACCTTTAACGTAGTCGAAAGAAATTTGTAAAAAAATCTTTCGTCCTTTATACATGAAGTAAAGAGTTGAGTTATTGATAGACATGTATGATCATAAGTAAAAAGAAAATCGTTCGAATCTGTTATTAGTTATTAAAGGAATTATTTAGGGATGTTTTAAAATTATTTCAATAATAATTGATTGACTATGTATTCATAAGTTTCTAGTGGAGATGAGTTGCTGTTTCGGATAAATGAAAACTCCATTAATCCATTGTCACAATTTGCAACATTAACTTTTTTTAGTATTAAAATGGCATGCACTCCACAAATTTGTCATATACACAAATTTCTTATCTAATATTCATTAAAAATATCATTGATAAATTCATTGCAGGTCTGTGGAAGGTGTGCTGTTGGTCCATGAGCATGGTTTACCTCATGTGTTACTACTACAGTTGGGTACTGCATTTTTCAAGCTGCCTGGCGGGGAACTGAATCCTGGGGAGGTAAGAAATTAATTTTTATTATGATATAAATTAGTTATTATATCTTAATTTTTTCTTTTTTATTTTAAAATTAGTTGTTTAACTTCTTGAGTTTCAATTTATTTAAAAAATTTTAACACATTGAACATATTTAATTTTACTGTAATATAATGAATACATTTATTTTATAAATATAACCAAAACAAATTGTTATCCAGAAAACAACTAAATGTGTACAAGATTAGATAAACAAACATATGATTAATTAGTAAAGTCAGGTTCGACTTCTTTAACTTTGGTTATTCATATCAATGACAAGTCTCGCTCGTCAAATGTACATAAAGGGTAAATTATCTCTTTACATTTATACTTTGGTATGTTCGAGTTACCTTATATGCCCATTATTGAGATTCAATATATTTTAGTTTTTTTAAAAGTTAAAAGCACTATTTTGACACAACTTACATGTGTTTTTAAAAATGTTGGGAAAAAAGATCATAAGATGGACCAGTGTTTTGGTGAATGTTGTGGGATACCACTGGTTAGATAACTTTTGTTCAATTGGAGTTGTTGATAATGATAGAAATGCTGATACAAGATTGTTTAAAAAACTGTATTTGTGTATATCATGTAAGAGGGGACAAAGTGTTGAGCCTTGTGTAACTCATCATTGTCTGCTACAAGTAAATGAGATAACCTTTGTTTATTCCTTCAAATTACCAATAGCTTCTAAACTGCTAGATTAATTGCTGTTGTTATTTTACAGGATGAAATTGAGGGTCTGAAAAGATTATTGACTGAGACGTTAGGCAGGCAAGACGGTGTTAAACAGGAGTGGGTAATCGAGGATACAATAGGTGAGAATTTTCATACACATTCACATTTTATTTTTATTTTTGATAGACTATGATTCCACCTGATAGTAAGCGGTGATGTAATCTATGTGGTAAAATGCACTAGTCTAGAAGAAGCCTGTTCACTCTTTTTTGAAGAACTTCTCATCAAACATTAATCCCTATATGGTGTTAAAATATACTCCCGGACACATCTATCGGCCCACCACCCAGTGTTTTAAAGTTTCGACGGTGTCTAGCTAAAAATAAATGTTAAGTGGAGCAATAAGTTTTAATGCAGTTTTGAAGCTGATTTATTGGTCAACCCTTACGTATGTTTGTTTTTTATTTTTTTTGTAATTTCGAATTGATTTAGCCGGCAGAAGTTTTACAGCTTGGGCGACAATATCAGGCAGAGTATCCATATTTTTTGGTCAAAATTGGCTCTAAGTTTAGATTTGCCTTTTTATGGAACCAATAATCGCACACATCAAAAAAAAAATCCAACTTGTACGAAATAAAAAAGTTTTCTTCATTCCTGGGTCGTTGAAAACTGTGAACAGACTCGAATTTTCTTTTTTTTTTTATAATCCTGAATTCAAAATTAAAAAAAAAAACATACATAAAGGTTGACCAAAAAATCAGCTTTAAACCTGAATTAAAACTTATTATTCCACCTAACATTTATTTTTAGCTAGGTACCGTTAAAACTTTTAAACACTAGGTGGGCCGATAGATGTGTCCGGGAGCGTATATTTGATTAAGTTTATAACATACTTCATATAATTTACAAACTTAGAATTATTGTGTTTTGTAAAAAGAAATCCTAAAATTTTCAGGTAACTGGTGGCGTCCGAATTTCGAGCCACCTCAATACCCTTACATTCCGCCGCACATCACTAAACCGAAAGAGCATAAGAGGCTATTTCTAGTCCAGCTGCAGGACAGGGCACTGTTTGCGGTACCCAAAAACTATAAACTGGTTGCGGCGCCTCTATTTGAACTCTATGACAACGCACAAGGCTACGGTCCAATCATTTCTTCCCTCTCGCAAAGTCTCTGCAGATTTAACTTTGTGTATATGTAGTTAAGTAAATTCGGAGAGAAATTGAACTGCTATCAATTTGCGTGGAATTTTAATATCTTTCATGGCAACGGGGTATCTATAGTGTTAAGTGTAATCCGTAATGAATAATTAAAGTTTGTTAGTTCTGAATCTGCAAACCACGAGTTGGATGAAGCTGTAAAGTCGTTAAGAGGACTAACAGTAATAAGTTCATTTAAAAAAATATTTTTCTTAAGAATGTTTGAAATCTTTACAATGAAAGTATACATTTGATTATTTAAAAATTTATTATCTGTGAAATTTATTGGTGGTAGATCTCTATTGAGAGACCATCGAGGTAGGTACCCATCTTGTTTCTGCCGTCAAGCCGTCCTGTTCCAGTTTGGAGGTCACTGTAGCTAGTGGAATTACTAGAGTAGCAAGACTTGACATTTTGTCTCTCAAAGCAAGAACACAATGTGCTGCAGTGTATATCATCTTAACTACCATCGCATTATTATGTGTTTATCGCTTACCAGCAAGTGACAGAGAATGTAGTTTCTTATTCATATTAGAAAAAAATAATTATTTGACAGGTAAACTCTTTGGTTCCCACAAAATTTAAAGATTGTATCATGAAAACTAATTCAAAGTATTTTATTTGATATCCACAGCAGTTCATTTCTTTTATGAAAACTTCTCACAAAACATTTTTTTGTATGGACGTTTGAAGTTTGTGACTTAGTTATAAGTATATTTGACTAAATTATAGCATATTATATGGTGTTTCATTTATTGTACCTCAAGAAAGAAGACTGTATTATATTTTTAAGTTTAACGTCTAATCTGAATCTTTCTGTGATATAAAAATCTGTGTTACCTCAGTATACATTGTTCATATGTAAAGAAATGCTGATTGAGTGCAGTTTCTGTGATCCGACAATGTTTTTAAAACATTGGTATAATTTAGAATAAGAACTTTGTACACAAGAATCTCAGCTTTCATTGTACAATAGCTTACTGTACATTGTTTTATAAAATTAATACAAAAACTAAATTGTTATTTTGGTATTACATATTTAAAGAATTTGGCAAAAAAGACATTAAAAATTATGTAATCTTGTATAACTTGATATTTGTACATAGGATTTCTAAAATGAGTGAATTTATACTTTTGCAAACTTTATTTATGATTATATGTGAGAGAACATCCCGAGTCCCAATTGGTAAAAACAAAAAGGATGTTTATTAACCTTTATTAAGGAAATCTTCGGTTTGATTTTAATCAAGCATTAGACAACATTAATATCAACTTCAATCTTGTTAATTTTATACAATTATGTTTAAAAAATAGTTGCCTTAGCATAATCATTGTGGAAACAATTGAAATTATATAAAAAAAATATGTCACTTATCAAATCATTGTTAAATTTATTTCGAACGCCTTGAATGTTTTTATGTTCAGTGAGTTTTGTTTATGGCGTTCCACAAGGTTGTAATCTAGGCCCGCTACACTATGTGGTTAAATGACATTAGGAATTTATAAAGGTAACAATCATTAAGCCGAGGTCACAATAATCTATATAGCGCGGAGACGCGATGGACGATGTGGTAGGTAGCCATTTGAGTAGAGATCATGTAATTAGTAAGCGTAGCGAGAAATGTCCGTACGGGTGGATAGATAATAAGGAATCTTTGTATACATGTGACAAGCTACAGGTCGCGCTGGAAATTTATTGGAGAAACCTATATTGCATTGAACAACAGACTAAAATGATGATGTAACATTCACGAAACAATTTTATGTAATTTTAACGTAATAGCTAATTCGTTTCAGCCTTGGAGATCACACGAAATAAATGTGTATATTTTTTTTTATTTCCTTTTTACCGACTACATTTAAAACAGGTCTTCCAATTTGATTACTAGATCTACTAGAAATTTAATATGCATGTAGTATCATCACTTCGCGGTAATCCGCTGTTGGACATGACCATTCTACATTTAGCTGATCCTCCGACATTGTATACACATATTTATATGTGGGATCATTCTTAAGGTGAGTAATAATAAAATTTTAACTTTGCCTTATTGTCCTTTTCAGATTTCCCAATCGTCCGACATCCTACATCCTCTCTCTATCCGTTCTTTGATATTGAAACCTATGTGTATGTATGAATTTTAAATATTTTTTTGATAATTCACTGGTCGCTCCGGAGACAGTATAGTTACCACGGTATCCCCCTGTTTCGGCCGCTAAATTGTAGTGCGAGCACTACTAGTGAAACATTACTGTGTTCCGATTTGCAGAGCGCTGTGAGCTAGTGTAATTACTCGGGTAACGAGACAACGTTGTCTCAAGCTTTTTCGTTTTCCTTTGCTTATTGTCGGAGGAAAAATGCAGTTACGCACTGCGTGTCGGACTCGCCAAGGGGCCATACCGAAAAAAAACCTCCCAAGGGACCTTGAGCCTCCGCGGATCCACAGTTGGGTATTAATTCGCGAGGCGTTGTCTCAAGGTGACGAGCGCAGTGGTGCAGTGTGTACCATCTTAACTAGCGCCGTGTTATGGATAATCGTATCGCTTATCATCAGGTGAACGCCTCGTTCGTCGAATCAAAAAAAAAAGTATGTATGTTATGAATTATGTAAGTATATAAATTTCCCAGCGATTACCAATTTCACGATAATCTTGCATTTATATTGCATTTGAATTTAACGACCGGTTGTTGTGCAGTTTTCGAGTTAACTTCCAACCATGCGCCGCGTCGTGCTGCTGCTGTGCGTTTACTGCGCCGACTGCAGAATGTGGCGGAAGGGTGTCGTGCATTACGCGATCAACAAGAAGGACTACGGTAATTAAAAAAAAAGAGTGTCAATTCACACGCGGTAGGAGTGAACAACAAAAAGTGGAATATATTACAAGAGACCTATGTCCAGCTGTGGACGTCCATCGGTTATGATAAGTGAAACTATTCTGGCTTATTTGTGTGAGAACGAGATAGATATATTGCAGAGCTGGTTAATAGAGATAGAGTGATTAAATAAAGAAGGAAAGAGAATAGTAAATTATTATAAATTTTAATCTTTCTCTATTTATATATTTAGAGTGTTAGAAATTAGTGTGCGAAGAGCGGGACGGAGCGATTTTTTTTTATACTTTAAGCGACGAGACGAGCAAGACGTTCACCTGATGGTAAATGATACGCTTGTATAACGACGCGGCGCTAGTTAAGATGGTACACACTGCACCACATTGCGCTCGTCGCCTTGAGGCATAAGGTGTTAAGTCTCGTTACCCCCAGTAATTACACTAGCTACAGCGCGCTTCAAACCGGAACACAGTAATGTTCGCACACTACTATTTTAGAGATAGAGTTAGAAGAAAACTTGTGTCAGAAATTGAGGTAACACTTGCCCATGTGTCCGAATGGGGTCGCCTCAATTTAGTTAATTTTAATCCATCCAAGACACAAGTTTGCGCGGTTACCGCTAAGAAAAACTTCATTTATTGTAGCTCCTCAGTTCCAAAACACATCTTTGTCCACCTCGGAAAGCATTGGGATCTTAGGGATCGAAATCTCCAGCGACGTTCAGTACCGGAGACATTTGGAGGATAAGGTGAAGCTGGCATCTAAAAAGCTCGGTGTACTAAGCAGAGCGAGGCAATACTTCACTGCAGAGCAGAGATTGCTTCTATATAAAGCGCAAGTTCGGCCGCATATGGAGTATTGCTGTCATCTTTGGGCGGAACACCTAGATGCTAGCTGGGACCCTTGGACTCGGTGCAGAACAGAGCTGTGAGAACTATCGATGACCCTTTGCTATCGGGCGGTATCGAACCCCTTAGTTTTTAGAAGAGACTTCGCCTCATTGTGCGTGTTCTACCGCCTCTACAACGGGATGTGTTCAGACAAATTGTTTGACATGATGCCCACGGCCACATTCCATCATCGCACCTCTCGCCATCGTAGGGAATTCATCCTCACACCCTCGAACCGCAATGGTCGCGTACAGTCCGGTTCCAAAGGTGCTTTCTCCCGAGAACACTGAGGTTGTGGAATGACTTGCCTGCCGAGGTTTTCCCTAGGAGCTACAATATGAAGTTATTCAAAAAGGGCGTGAAAAGGTTCCTACAGGGTCGGCAACACGCTGGTGATACCTCTGGTGCTACTAGCGGTCATAGGCTGCGGTCACCGCTTAACACCAGGAGGGCCGCAAGCCTGTTTGTCGCCGAAATTCTATATAAAAAAAAATTTGCCGGTTGCAATAGGAGCTGCGGTGGTACCCATCCAGACGGTCTCTGGCAACAGAGACTTACCACCAAAATTTGGATACTGTATAGGAATGAGTTGCATCTCACTCCTTAAACTGGATAAATATATTTATATTTGTCTGTTTCTTCAGTTTCACAACAAACATTTTTATCGTTTATGCAAATAATATTATTTACTGGAGATTTATAAGCAAAACTTTTCGCGGGATTTGTGAGGCCCGCTCTGAATTTTCAGTTTATCTATTATTATTAACACTGCAATTTATTTTTAATTATTTATTAATTTAAACACACTTATTGATGATTGATGTATAGGCCGTACGCGTCTGACCTTTTCCTTCTAGTCGAACTTTTAATTATTTAATAATCTACAATTTAAAAACCATATCTTTATTATCTATAGACGTCCACAGCTGGTTGCCCCTTGTTATACGAAATTTCGATTCCATTACCAGTTGTGGATTACAGTGTTAGGATTCATAGGGCGAGTCCCAGCGGTGGGAAAATTAAATGGGCTGTTATTCAACGTCAATATGTTTGTAGACATCCATTCTCAAGACGAGATCATAACCACCTTATCCCAATTGCAAAGTGAGATATGCGTGAAGTTTTTCTTCACGCCTCTGAACTACACCGCGGACGATAACCAGAGATTACTGTACATCAGTAACCCCGATAAGAGGAAGAACTGCCCGCCGAGCATATACAACTTCACTGGTGATGTCGTTGTAAGTACAACTGGTTTATAACTCAACTGCCATCATTGAAGATTAATTAGTTACCTTGTCTTGTCCCCGGTGACGAATGTGATATTAGAAGCTATAGCTTATGGTATTATAAATTTAAATTGTAACTTTTATAACTGTACCCTCTACGTGTACTTTAAAAGGCTACTAAAAGAGAAAAATTCGGAGAACACGTTTCCTGAATTAATATTTTTTTAACGCAGATTAAAAATTAATGTTGAAAATTATATTTATTATCTGTGCAGTCGAATATTAGTTCAATAATAATAAGTTAAACAGCGAATAATAGCGAAAACGTCGTCGTAAAAGTTTTATTATGTTCTTCACTAATATAATTTTTTTAACACAAATTAAAAATGATGGTTGAAATTTAAGTTTATTATCTGTTTAATTAGATTTTAATTTAATCATAATAGTTTGGTTAAAAGGCGCTGAAAGAGAAAAATTCAGAGAAAAAGTTTTATTACTTTACTAATTTAATATTTTTTAAGTACAGATTACAAATAAATGCTGAAAATATAATTATCTGTGGAAATCAATTTTGGTTCAATATTAATAAATTATTTAAATTTGAGGAGGAAGAAGAATGGTATTTATAATTCCCGTAACCAGCTCTTTGGTTCAACCACTCGACTATTATATACCTTCAAGTAAGAAGACAGTTTTAGTCGCCTTAAATATTTCTCACAATTGAACCTTTGGGGTTTGTAATGTTCCAGGAAATGCCTATAGGATACAAATGCGTGAATCGTAAGGACATCGCCAGAATTGTTGTGGACATGCTGCGGGCGAGCGTAGAGCGAACAGGTTCGTATATATACACAACAGAAGAATAATATATAGTAAAATCTTAAGAGCTTTGTAAATCTGCTGTAACAGGATTATTGAATGCTTTCATACAAATTTTCTTTTAGTGTTCCCACTATTGGGAATCGTGGGCTTTCTACCACAAGGAATAATTCTGTTCGTCCACCACGTCAGCTAAAAGCAGGCTGTCGCGACGCCTAACATAATATTATTATCCAAATCTCTTTCAACTCTTGAAGACGTAGGTTTAAAAATGGCGGCAGCAATATTTCTTATTGACTTCTAGTAATGTTAATTATTTTTTTGTTCACAGTGTCATCTATAAATAGCTACGATTTGTTGAAGAAATTTCACGACAGAGTACGTATAGAACCTTCTTGGGTGTGGAAAGTATTTTATTTTTTAATTTACAATATACTAATAGTTTATTCGGTGTTACCTACAACGACCTTCATATCGGAGAACAAGAAGGAAGAAAGAAAGAAAAAATGTTTATTCGTACTGCCTATACACAAAAAACATACATAGAACAATAATAAAAAAAAAAAAATTACAAATTAAAAATAAAAAAAAAAAAATTACAAATTAAAAATAAAAAAAAAAAAAAAAAAACGATGTAATTAAGCAGCAGAAATGGGTTCCAACTCAGCAAAATGCTCCTGCACTAAGCAGTAGCGCTGATTTTCAGTCGGACCCTCGTGCGTGTGCAAAGGTGCGAGACATCTACGTAATATCCTTAACAATAACACCACTTAACATAATAAACAATTTTGGCAAAATAGACAAAGGGTATAGGTAGAGAAGATTAAAAAAAAATATAATAATTAGAGGTTGTAACAAGTAAAGTCCTACAAAGAAAAACATTCAAGAAAAAAAGAAAACACAAACAACAAAGACAGAAGTCAACACAACTCACAAAACTTACAATTTGCAAATTGTAGTTCCAAAGTATGCTTTTTCATTTTATTTTTAAAATTTTTTTTTTTTTTAATTAGAGAACAGTAAAATTTAAGACCAGTACGAGCTGATGGTGAACTACGTCATCAGTTCCACGTTTAATTTATTTGACACATCAGCGATGACACAAAATAACAAAACATAGTACAGATGAATGTATTGGTTAATTGTAGCCATCATTGTAGATGTGCACACCATTCACATTTGTCAACGCAACGCCATCTATCAGTAAAAATAATTAAGAAAATATCGAGTGGAAATAAAAAGAAATAGAAATAACAATTACAGTTCCTCTAAAGCTAAACATAATTTGAAGGCAGAAAAGAAACGTCCGAATGTACAGAATTATTTTTATTTATTTATTTAAAAACTTTATTTGCACACACATGAAAATATACAAAAAGGCGGACTTAATACCTTAGGGCATTTTCAACCAGCCAACCTCGGCAGTGGGGAGACGCAGTGGTAGGTGAGGGTATTAGAAAAATATTAAAAAAATATATATACGTATACATTTCATATTTTAAATACATACATTATTATGTATAATATGAATACTTATACACATACATAAATATAAACATACATATATAATCAAATAAATTCATAACATACATATGTGGAATTACTGCTATGTATCCAAGTAAAACTTTCTCATATTCATTAATTAATTATTTCATCATAGTCTGCGGAGAACTATCTAGACAGCTGCGATAAATACTATCGTTCTAATACCTAGTTTAGAAATCAGTAACAAAAAATAAATACGCAATATTAATTACTAATTGATATTTTTTTCGCAATAAAATAGGCTACGCGTATCAAATATTCACCGCCGGTACGTTGGTATTACTGAAAAAAAATGCAATTGGAAATTAAAAATGCCAAAGACAATTGAGTACTTTGTTTATGGCAATAGTTTAAACTTTATGCCAGTGTTAGGCTCAAAAGGAGTCGTATCCAGAGCCGTAAAACATTTACAAAAAAAATATGCCAGTCTCAAGTCAATTGAGTATTTTGAGGTTTGCCGCTGCGTGTCTGGGTGAACGTATATAATATTTATATGCATAGATAATTCAAAGCTCTTGAGCGTCATAGAGACGTTATTTAATATCTATGCGCCAATTAACATTGTAATATAGTTAGTTAGATATTTTAGATCTTTAGTTTCTATATGGATTTCTAGTTTTCGGTTTTAGTTACCTTATTTTTAGTGAATAATCAAATTAGGAATTACCTTATTTTTTCGAATATAAAACAATGTTTTACTACTTTTTTTGGTCCAAACGCGCTAAGGCTTTATTCCGGTGGAGGACCAAAACAGAAGTATATTTATTTAATATTTATTTTACACAGAATACAGAAATTTAAACTTATTCAATTACAGTTATGTCATCTTCTGAAACATCATCATAAATAAAATTCTAAATTATATTTAAATTTTCTAAAAATTTGATTTATTATTTTACAAAAAGTTCCGAAAGTCACGATGGAGCTTATTTTCGGAAAAAGACGGTACTTTACTTACAAGGATGAAGACCCATCCCGGCCCGCGCTACTAGCGCCGCCGGACAGGAACTTCATTAACGCACACTATCACGAGGAGTGCGGCGCGCTGGCGCAGCGCTCGGTGCCCACCCGGAGGCAGGGCGCCGAGGGCGCGGAGCAGTTCCAGCTCAGCGCCGACAACCTCAAGTTTTACAGTGACAAAATGTGGCCGCTGGGCATCGTCATGTTCGGCGTTGAAGAGAAATTACGTTAGTATCACTTTAAGACCAGTTTAACTGTACACAAAAGACAAAGGTAAGAGGCTCACGTGATCCAAACAATGAGGAGTGTGAACCCAAATCACTATCACTTCATATTAATATAAATCCAGCTTTTCTTCCCACTGCTGTGATTGGGAAAAAAAAACCAATCCTGTAATCTACTTCTGTTAAGAAATTTGGAACTAGTAGACTTACTTAATAATTTTATTATTCTATTTCATTTTCGGGAGACCTACAGACTATACAGAAAAAAAATCCACGCAAATAAAACAAGAAAAGGTATACATTGAAAGAAAATAATAAAAAAGTTGAATTAGTTATAAGAAAGGTTATAACTTATCATTATTTAAAAATAAAAAAGTGTATTCAGTTTTTTCATTTGCGGCACTGAAATATTGAACAGGTCAATATCAACTACTGAAGAGATTTAGAGTTAATACTAGGTATTTAGTCATCGTTAAAAATTATTTCTATCAGGCGCTGCCACAGATTATAACGTCCTCAAATACGCCATGACCACCATCGAGCTGTCAAGTTGCGTGGTCTTCCAAGAGATACGTAGAAGCGATGGTGTCCTGCTGCCGAAGAACTACCTCTGGTTCAGCGCAGACGGTGAGGAGGTGCCGCGTCTCGGCTTCGGTCCTGGGAGGCAGGTGACTGTATATTGACCGCTGATCTGAAACTAGTTTATATTTCACGGCGCCGCCATCGGTGTTGCGAAAGTCGACTAAAATGGGACGTCTTCGGAAAAAGCGGAGTTAAACAGTAGTGCGCAAACTTTACTGTGTTCCAGTTTGAAGGGTGCTGTAGCTTATTGATGATATTGTTGCGGTAACGAGCACAATTAAATACAGTGTATGTCATAGTAACTAGCGCCATATTGTTTTGGGGTTGAACACGGTATAGTCGAGTATTTTTAAAACTAATAAAATAATTTTAGATCCACACAAGCTCAAGCATCCACAAAAACACATGCAGCCTCGCATGCATACATACAAACTCATGCATACACACAAACACATGCATCCACTAAAACTCATGCATACACACAAACTCATATATACACAAACTCGTGTATACACAAACTCTTGTATACACACAAATTCATGTATACACACAAACTCATGCATACACACAAACTTATGCATACACACAAACTTATGTATACACACAAACTCATGTATACACAGAAACTCGTGTATACAGAAACTCATGTATACACACAAACTCATGCATCCACACAAACTTATGCATACACACGAACTTATGCATCCACACAACCTTATGCATCCACACAAACACATGCATCCGCAAAAACACATGCATCCGCAAAAACACATGCATCCACAAAAACACATGCATCCACAAAAACACATGCATCCGCAAAAACACATGCATCCACAAAAACACATGCATCCACACAACTTATGCATACACACAAACTTATGCATCACACAAACTTATCCACACACACAACCTTATGCATCCACACAACCTTATGCATCCACAAAACTTATGCATCCACACAAACTTATCCACACACACAACCTTATGCATCCACAAAAACTTATGCATACACACAAACTCATGCATCCACACAAACTTATGCATCACACAAACTTATCCACACACACAACCTTATGCATCCACAAAAACACATGCATCCACAAAACTTATGCATCCACACAAACTTATGCATCCACACAAACTTATGCATACACACAAACTTATGCATCCACACAAACTTATGCATACACACAAACTTATGCATCCACACAAACTTATGCATACACACAAACTTATGCATCCACACAAACTTATGCATCCACACAAACTTATGCACACACACAACCTTATGCATCCACACAAACTTATGCATACACACAAACTTATGCATCCACACAAACTTATGCATCCACACAAACTTATGCATCCACACAAACTTATGCATCCACACAAACTCATGCATCCACACAAACTTATGCATCCACACAAACTTATGCATCCACACAACCTTATGCATCCACACAAACTTATGCATCCACACAAACTTATGCATACACACAAACTCATGCATCCACACAAACTTATGCATCCACACAAACTTATGCATCCACACAAACTTATGCATCCACACAAACTTATGCATACACACAAACTCATGCATCCACACAAACTTATGCATCCACACAAACTTATGCATACACACAAACTCATGCATCCACACAAACTTATGCATCCACACAAACTTATGCATCCACACAAACTTATGCATCCACACAAACTTATGCATCCACACAAACTTATGCATCCACACAAACTTATGCATCCACACAAACTTATGCATCCACACAAACTTATGCATCCACACAAACTTATGCATCCACACAAACTTATGCATCCACACAAACTTATGCATCCACACAAACTTATGCATCCACACAAACTTATGCATCCACACAAACTTATGCATCCACACAAACTTATGCATCCACACAAACTTATGCATCCACACAAACTTATGCATCCACACAAACTTATGCATCCACACAAACTTATGCATCCACACAAACTTATGCATCCACACAAACTTATGCATCCACACAAACTTATGCATCCACACAAACTTATGCATCCACACAAACTTATGCATCCACACAAACTTATGCATCCACACAAACTTATGCATCCACACAAACTTATGCATCCACACAAACTTATGCATCCACACAAACTTATGCATCCACACAAACTTATGCATCCACACAAACTTATGCATCCACACAAACTTATGCATCCACACAAACTTATGCATCCACACAAACTTATGCATACACACAAACTCATGCATCCACACAAACTTATGCATACACACAAACTTATGCATCCACACAACCTTATGCATCCACACAAACTTATGCATCCACACAAACTTATGCATCCACACAAACTTATGCATCCACACAAACTTATGCATCCACACAAACTTATGCATCCACACAAACTTATGCATCCACACAAACTTATGCATCCACACAAACTTATGCATACACACAAACTCATGCATCCACACAAACTTATGCATCCACACAAACTTATGCATCCACACAAACTTATGCATCCACACAAACTCATGCATCCACACAAACTTATGCATCCACACAAACTTATGCATCCACACAAACTTATGCATCCACACAAACTTATGCATCCACACAAACTTATGCATACACACAAACTTATGCATCCACACAAACTTATGCATCCACACAAACTTATGCACACACACAACCTTATGCATCCACACAAACTTATGCATCCACACAAACTTATGCATACACACAAACTTATGTATACACACAAACTCATGCATCCACACAAACTTATGCATACACACAAACTCATGCATCCACACAAACTTATGCATACACACAAACTTATGCATCCACACAACCTTATGCATCCACACAAACTTATCCACACACACAACCTTATGCATCCACACAAACTTATGCATCCACACAAACTTATGCATCCACACAAACTTATGCATACACACAAACTCATGCATCCACACAAACTTATGCATCCACACAAACTTATGCATCCACACAAACTTATGCATCCACACAAACTTATGCATCCACACAAACTTATGCATCCACACAAACTTATGCATCCACACAAACTTATGCATCCACACAAACTTATGCATCCACACAAACTTATGCATCCACACAAACTTATGCATCCACACAAACTTATGCATCCACACAAACTTATGCATCCACACAAACTTATGCATCCACACAAACTTATGCATCCACACAAACTTATGCATCCACACAAACTTATGCATACACACAAACTCATGCATCCACACAAACTTATGCATACACACAAACTTATGCATCCACACAACCTTATGCATCCACACAAACTTATCCACACACACAACCTTATGCATCCACACAAACTTATGCATCCACACAAACTTATGCATACACACAAACTCATGCATCCACACAAACTTATGCATCCACACAAACTTATGCATACACACAAACTCATGCATCCACACAAACTTATGCATCCACACAAACTTATGCATCCACACAAACTTATGCATACACACAAACTCATGCATCCACACAAACTTATGCATACACACAAACTTATGCATCCACACAAACTTATGCATCCACACAAACTTATGCATACACACAAACTCATGCATCCACACAAACTTATGCATCCACACAAACTTATGCATCCACACAAACTTATGCATCCACACAAACTTATGCATCCACACAAACTTATGCATCCACACAAACTTATGCATCCACACAAACTTATGCATCCACACAAACTTATGCATCCACACAAACTTATGCATCCACACAAACTTATGCATCCACACAAACTTATGCATCCACACAAACTTATGCATCCACACAAACTTATGCATCCACACAAACTTATGCATCCACACAAACTTATGCATCCACACAAACTTATGCATCCACACAAACTTATGCATCCACACAAACTTATGCATCCACACAAACTTATGCATCCACACAAACTTATGCATCCACACAAACTTATGCATCCACACAAACTTATGCATCCACACAAACTTATGCATCCACACAAACTTATGCATCCACACAAACTTATGCATCCACACAAACTTATGCATCCACACAAACTTATGCATCCACACAAACTTATGCATACACACAAACTCATGCATCCACACAAACTTATGCATCCACACAAACTTATGCATCCACACAAACTTATGCATCCACACAAACTTATGCATCCACACAAACTTATGCATACACACAAACTCATGCATCCACACAAACTTATGCATACACACAAACTTATGCATCCACACAAACTTATGCATCCACACAAACTTATGCATACACACAAACTCATGCATCCACACAAACTTATGCATCCACACAAACTTATGCATCCACACAAACTTATGCATCCACACAAACTTATGCATCCACACAAACTTATGCATCCACACAAACTTATGCATACACACAAACTCATGCATCCACACAAACTTATGCATCCACACAAACTTATGCATCCACACAAACTTATGCATCCACACAAACTTATGCATCCACACAAACTTATGCATCCACACAAACTTATGCATCCACACAAACTTATGCATCCACACAAACTTATGCATCCACACAAACTTATGCATCCACACAAACTTATGCATCCACACAAACTTATGCATCCACACAAACTCATGCATCCACACAAACTTATGCATCCACACAAACTTATGCATACACACAAACTTATGCATCCACACAAACTTATGCATCCACACAAACTTATGCATACACACAAACTCATGCATCCACACAAACTTATGCATCCACACAAACTTATGCATCCACACAAACTTATGCATCCACACAAACTTATGCATCCACACAAACTTATGCATCCACACAAACTTATGCATCCACACAAACTTATGCATCCACACAAACTTATGCATACACACAAACTCATGCATCCACACAAACTTATGCATCCACACAAACTGGTGGTAATAATATGTACGATGGTGGTGATGATGTTTATAGTGGTGATGGTGACGACGACGGTGGCAATGATGTTGTCGATGGCGGTGGTGATGATGACGATAGCGGTGATGATGTTGACGGTGGCGGTAATGATGACGATGGTGGTGATGATGTTGATAGTGGCGATGATGGTGCCGATGGTGGTGGTGATGATGTTGATAGTGGCGATGATGGTGCCGATGGTGGTGGCGATGATGTTGATAGTGGCGATGATGTTGATAGTGGCGATGATGATGACGATGGTGGTAGTGATGATGTTGATAGTGGCGATGATGGTGCCGATGGTGGTGGCGATGATGTTGATAGTGGCGATGATGATGACGATGGTGGTAGTGATGATGTTGATAGTGGCGATGATGGTGCCGATGGTGGTGGCGATGATGATTTCGGTGATGAAGATGACGATGGTGGTGATGACAACGTTACAGGTAAAGAGCACCATTTCGAGAGAGCGCCGTCAGCAGCTTGGATTCAGCTGGCCTACGACTTTGACAGCGTGACCCACGCGCCGGCCAACTACATGTGCTCCCGCTGCGAGCTGGGCGACCAGAGCCTCAAGCCGCTTCAGGTGACCAGCCTTTGGTATCCTAAAGAAGAAGAGATCCACGTAAAGATACACTTCAGACACTAGCCAGGGTTACATGTTCTAATCCTCTAAGATCCACTCCATGGCTGATCATGTTACAGAACCAGTTGAGAGAACATATCCTTCTTAGCTTTTACTTCTATCACCACATGCGGGAGACAGGGTCACGATATCCTCAGCCAATCTCTACCCCGGTTGGTGAAATTACTGGGGTTTAGTACTTAAAATTTTCAAAAAACTACAATTGTTGGTCATGTACCATATTGCTAAAGTTACAACCGTATTTTAGACAGAGAAGGAGATATCGAAGTGGGCGTAACGCTTTTTCTCAAAGTGATTTCTATCACCTAACAATTTCCAAATGAATGAAAATTCTCGTAGGCATACTATTCTTGATCTTCTTCAGGATCACCTGTGGCAGAGGACCATGTCGATGGGGCACAGGACCCAACTCAGCGAAGCCGACAACAAGATACTGGACCTGCTGTACGGTCACCAATGTAGAAACAGGCTCGTGTCGGACAACTTAGCGAACAGGCGAAAGAAAATGTAAATTTGTATAAGCGTTTTATTCTCGCAGACGCCATCTATTGACAGAAAGTATAAACTATTAAATTAAAAAATTGTTAGCAGCGCCATCTGTTGACTGTTTTGTAAAAATTTATTCATAAATACATTTTGGGTTATATTTGCGAATTTTATTTCCACAAAACGACTTTGCGATGATCTTTACCTTAACAGCGCTAGTTAGGATATTTACACTACGCCGTTGTAGTCATGAGACATATCTCGTTACCCCGGTAATTTCATTAGATACAGCGCTCTCCTCTGCATATTACCATCAGTAGTCTGCTTCGTCCAAAAAAACTTTATATCCTTAGCAGAGTTAATTATGGGTTTGAAAATAAAAAATGCGATTGTACTATATTATTTACTTAACTAAGTTAGCTTTTAATATGGTAAGTAATAACAAATGAACAGTACAGCAAGATGGCGGATACAATTTAGCTCCGAGAGTTGGTCCGTCCAAACCGGATAGTCATACAAAACTTGGATTGCGAAACATACTTGAAGTTCATAATTACATTAGAATTAAACACTACACACATTTACATATTCATTAATACATACAATTTATTTATATACACATTTAAAGTGCATTCAACGAGAATTGGTCCTTCCAATCCGGATAGACGAAATAACGTAACAATCAAAATGTTATCCCATTCGAAATATTACTTCATTGTGTCGTAGTGTATACACTCCACCTATACCTTTATATATAGGTAGGCTTTATATTCTATTCTACCCGCATTTTCTTGCTATTATATATATGTTTTATATACTGGAACTTGATTATTACTACACAATTGACGAAATAAAGAACAGCGCCATCTAGTTGTCGCAACTATATTAAAACAACTATAACAAGACGTTATAATCACTATTGAAAAATATGTGCAGACTCCATTTTATATAAAACGAGACCTAATTCACTCTTATTTAAGTGATAGAGTAATCCAAAACAATATGGCGCCGATTAGGTTATATACATGATATTATAATCATAGTGACATCTGTTATTCCTTTATCTTACTTTTAGTTACTCATTGAACTTTCTAATATACATGAGAAGAGCGCAGTAAAATACATTGTCCCACTGTTGGGCAAATGCTTCACACATAAACCGCACTGTTCAAAGACAATAACACTTAAGTTGATTCACTGAACAGTCACAAATAACCAAATGAAGAAGAAGACAACACCTTTGTCTCTTTCTCACTCTCTCACTAACACAAAATTTCCAGAGAAATTCTATGGATTGTGATTGAACTAAAATAGTTGAAAGCAGATCCTTTCTCCTTCGGAGGAAAAGCTTCCTGATATCAAGGACCATGCCGAGTTGTGGAACGGAATCCTCCAGTGACTGAGGCCGGGACAAAACCATCATCTGCACAGTGATGTTGATACCTCCAACGACGGAGACAATCCAAGACATCACTAAGAACCAGTCTTTGAGTGGAATGGGCCACCAGCACCCATCTGTACTCCGTGAAGAAGGAATTCCTCAATAATATTTACCACCATGGTTCATTGCCAAGTCATCACAATGAATCTTTTTTTGTGTCTTCTACATCACACTCCGTGCTGGATGAGTTCGCTTCCCTTTCTCTCTGCTTCTGTATCTCTTTCCTGACGCAGTAGTTACATTCCTCCATATCGAATATGGAAGAGCATTTGAGGCAGTACTTGACGTCACCGGTGTCATGGACCACTATGGCACTTTTGTTGTCGTTACAATCATCACAAATTTCATTGTCACCGGCCTTCTCTTCTGTATATTTAGTCTGGTGTTCGGTATCCGGTGCATCTTTGATGATCTTCGGGGCCTTTGGTGTGTTCTTGCATATTTTATAGTAACGTTTCAGTTTGCCTTTGTCTGTGCTCTCGTTCTCTATCGCTACAGCTTCGTTCCCGATCATGTCTTTCAACGCTGGTGCATTTGTTTCCTTCACATCTTCGTTTTCTATGTTTTGTGCTTCGTCCGTTGTAATTATTTTGAACACTGTCATGTATTCTTCGAAGTCACTCTTGGTTTTAGTGAAAGTGATTTTATTATTGGATTGATCACTGATTGAGCCCTCTGTTGTATCATCGCTGTCTGTTATATATGAATCTGTTCTGTCCGTCTCGTTGAGTAGTTTGTGCCTTGTTTTTGGGCTAATTTTGTTTTTAATTGTGTAGCTGTTGTAAACTTTATTATCTATCTGCTTCTGTTGCGCTTTATTTGTCGTTGGTGGTGTAACTTTAGGCATATTCCGTTTCCTTTTCACATTCGACGCGTCCGATGACGGCTTTTTAACTTTGCGCGTTTTGATTTTCATGAAATGTTTCTTTATCGGATTGTCTTTGGATTTGTTTTTAAGTACGTCACTTTCATTTTCTTCATTATTCAAACCTGCCTCGGTGATTTTTGGGTTTATTCCCGATTCTGTTTGTATGTCATCTTTGTTTTCGATCGGTATCGTCATATTTTCTAAATTCTTCAGGCTGTCGCTGTCTAGGGGCGATATTTCAGGTAACAGTATATCTTCATCCAGACTCCCGGAACTTATGTCTTTCTTACTCTTTGTTGTTTCATTTCTTTCTACTGCCTTCTTCGGTTCTTTTTCTGATAGTTTCTCAGGGACGAGGCTAGTTTTCGTTTCATTCAACTTAATTTTTATGGTGCTCAGTAAATTTTCTAATTTACTCCTCTTATTGTTGAATTTGTGATCAGATTTTCTTTTGTTATTGGAAGCCTTTGTATCTATGATTGGGATGAAGTCCTTCGTATCATCCTTATGTGTTGGAGGCTCTATGATAACTTTGTGCGGTGTTTTCTTTCTTGAATGTTTACTCCTTTGAGGGACCACTGCCGGTGGTGGGATTTGTTTGATTGATTTCAATATAATGGGACCTGAAACACGTGAGATAGTTTTAGTTATGATGCTATTCTTCATGTACTTTATATATGAAGACATTGTTCTCAAATCAACTAAGCAATGAGATGAGAGGGATGGAGTTAGGATGATTTACACAGCATTACATTATAACTCAACGCTTTGATTTGATATTAAATATGTGTTGTTGTTAACACCATGTGAAATTGAGGTTTGATCACTTTAGAATATAAAAAATTAAAGAGGTAGCTTTAATCTTCTCTAGAATATCAGACAAGTTAATGTTTCCTCTAGCACTTGGGGTCTTACCAAATATGGAGAGTTAAATCCACTTATTGACTACACTATCCAAATTTTTGTCGGCATATGTAACACTTCCATTAAAGCTTTGGCAGATCCTCAAAATATTTTCATAATCAGCCAAAGTTCATTGTGAGTAGAACTCTAATAAAGTAAGTGCCAAGAAAGTTCTCTTACCTTCAATGAAAGTCTCATTCAGCGGTTCCTCCCACCACACAGGGCTTGGGCATGTGAGTATCTCCATTAGATCCTCGTCGGTCAGCGCCTGGTTCTCATCGGCCATCCTTATCATCTCCTCGAAGCCCAGCTCGGAGTATACAGGACTTTGTGACCTCTCATTCGGTTCCAAGCTGGGGTCCAGCGTTGAGTTCTTCAACACGGTCTTCTTCCGCTTGGGCGTTGATGTTTTCACTTCTGCAAATTTGTTAATTAAATTCAATTATGAGAAAACACCAACAGAAACTAAAAAAACTGTCAAATTATAAAACAAACGAGCAAAGTTAAAAGAAAAGAAAATGAGTTATGGAGAAGAAAATCTAAAGTACAATATTTGCACGGTTTTTAATAATCCCCTCTCCATTTAACAAAAGCCTTAAATAATTAAATCTCTGGATATAAGGCAGAGAGTCCACGTGATTTTTGTATCACACAGGTTCATGATTCAATTCCGGAGCCACATGTGAATTTTGTACAATGGCAATTTTTTATGAAAAAGTCTATCAATTGCCAACTTTATCAATCTGCCTACACGAGAGTATTGTTGTTAATAAATTAAAGTGAAAGTAATCTAATAGACCTTGCTCCATTACCAATTATTGTTCCGAACAGTGAAAAATTCAAGTCATAATTCATTAACTCACCATCTTTAACTTCGTTAATCTTTCTCTTAGATCCGCTGCTCCGTCCGATGATGATCAATTTATGCTTCGGCTTCAGCACAACCTTTTTCACAAGTTTGTCTCTTTTCAATTTGTTCGGATGCAACTCAGCTGTTTCCTCATTCTGTATTTTCTCATCTTTCTTACATTTCTTGGATGATTTATTTGTTTTGGACGTTTTGCTCTTTTTCAACAAGCCCGGTGATTTAGAACTTTGCTCTAGTTTGCTTCCGTTCGTTTCATTCTCTTTTTTCTCTTTCTGCTGGGACAGTTTGAAGCGAGTCAGCATAACACTGCGCGCCATTGTTGTTTGCTCCTTTTTACTCTCTCCTTGCTGTTTTGTCGTCATTGTTAATCTGAAACAATAATACAGTATATTATTATATATATATATATATATGAACTGGTTAGTATATATCAGTTCTATCTCTCCTCCTGGGCATTATTTCATATGGTGATGAGTTCAGCTTTCTTTGTTTTTCTCCACCACTTCATCTTCAACATTGTCATCAATCACTTTGCACGCTTTCATATCTCTTGATACTACATTAGTTGTCCTCATCTTGGGTCTACTTTAGTATGACCATGACAATTAGTCAAAAGCAGCACCATATGGAGGAGAGTTACATAACAAGACAATGTGAAACCTCATCCGTGAAAAAATTTACATGCATGCATTGATTGAGCTCATGTTACAGTATTATCGTACTCGAACAATTCACTTTTAATAATATTTATTTCTATAAATATGTACCCATGTATCTTTCCCACTGATGGGCCATAACTTAACTATCTAACATATGGACAGAATCAAGGTTTATGTACAACTCTACTCAAGTTCAAGTTCACCGATGCCACATACCTTCGAAAGCTTCTCTTAGATTATGTTGGTTGCCATACATATCCTGAAGCTTCAGCTTGTATTTATAATCATCTTTAATATTAGTAGTTTATTTAATAAATTCAAGTTAACACATCAGACATAAATTTGGTGATTTTAAAACAAAAGTATTACTTATTATTTAAAACATATGAAAGAAAAATATTTACATAATTAAAAAAGGTTAAAGACTTACTTGTTTATATTAAGGTTAAACAATAGTTTATTAATATCATTTATAATTTATGTTAATAGTTATTAATAATAACTAATAATAAATTAAGTTGCATTGTATATCTAGAATTATAATATTTAGATTATTAGAAAAAAGTACTACAAATATAATAATATATAAGTACAAATATAATCATAACAGCTTATTCATGTCCACTACTGAATATGAACCTTAAACAGGATTAATTTCCACATTTAGCTTATCAGCTTGGTAATTTACTGATGTATATGTCACAAGGTTGTTGCTCCTCTATCTTTGAAGATGTTTTAATTATCATTTACGACACGCAAAAGGAGAAAAGGCGTAAGCGAAATCGTAACACGTAATCCATATAGTTTTATATAAAAAGTACGCGATTAAAATATTAACTCCCACATCCAACATAATGGTATGCTGTGATAATAAGAGCAAACTTATCTTTCATGTATAGCATTTAAGCATCGTACAGACATAAAAGTTTATAATACATCCATTTTCAAAATAATTACACAAAAATAACCCAAATAGTATACATTACGTACAAAAGTAAAAAAAAAACAGAAACTTATCTATACGTAAAGCGTTTGCAATAAAGTGAAGTCGTTCAATATGTTGATATTTACTCACCAAAACTGCTCTCCTAAAGTGTGACGACAACAATCGATAATGATAATTTAATAAGTGTAACGCGAAATATTTGTTTAATAAGAACATTTCATCGAACTAATATAAAAGAAAAATTCTTTCGCAGTGGGTATCAGAATGTCAATACGTCGAGTTGAAACCATGTCGCATTAACTATGTAATATACTTTTACTTCGTCGCATATTATTTATACACTACTTTATTGTTTTAAATGGTTTTAGTTATGATAACAATATTAAAATGATTATAAAACAAGTTTCTTGGATATAAATCGGATGTTAATCCTTATACTATTCCTCAAAGGAGGTCGTATAGTGCCTCTGATCTTTACTTAAAAAAAAGAGAACGCCTATTGGCCAAGCTCAATAACCCGAACGTGATTTTGCGTAGTCCGAACACAAAAAAATAATTGGATATATAAACTATTTTAATACTATAATAAAACAAGAAAACTTTAGATATAACTACATATCTTTAAGAAAAAGTTTTTAATGTGCTTTATCATTGAGCATAATTTTTATCTATATATATGGCAAATATCTTTAAAAAAATAAGAATAATGCACGCTCTGTGTGGCCAGCCTTTTCATTGCTTTACAGGTATAAAAAATTTATTCATTTTCTCATTATTATCCGATTTTAAGGATAATTATTTCTTGTAATGGCACAAGGAGGAGAGAACACATTTTACTTTGTGATTGTTTCATTATAAGTAGCATAATTTGTGAATAGTTGTTTAATACATTTTTGGGAGATTTCGCAATTCATTTAATATTTCTGTATTCGTCATCACCATCATTTCAACCGATGGATATTATACATAGTTTTTTACTTTTGAATTGTCCGCAATACGCATTTACAGTACATTTAAAATTATATGGACTTGGGTTTGAATATAACCTCAGCGTTTATTTGTACTGACTAACAGCAGTGTACAATTGTTAATGTATTTTAGTGTACGTGTTGTACGAACAAAACACTGAAAAAATTAAACTCACTGTCTTTTGTTATTAAGGGAATTCCTAACTTTGGAAAGTTAATCATTACATTGAAATTACCCAAAAACCTATTAATTGGTAAGTTAAAAATCGATTTTTCCTATCGATTACTAATAACGTTTTTTTATTTTTTGTGTGTGGCATTGATTTATATGGATGCAATCACATAGGCTTTATACATTAAATGAGCAGTCTCAGTCAGTTAAACGACTAAATATATAAATTTAACATGAATACTTTACTAATAATTAAAGTATAACAATTGTTATTAGTATCTTTGTTTACATCTGCTAATTAATATTTATTTAATTGAGCTTATTTCCTAAATTGATTTAAGTTTTTGTTGTTTACATTTTATTAAATATATTACCATCTGATGGGCTTTAAAAATTAATTACTGTCATTGCTTTCATAAATAATGTAATTATAACCTAGTTAGTAAGATGATATACCAATAGGCTACATTAATCGTCAAAAATATGCTTTTAGTTTTATAGTTTAATAATATCTCTCTCCCCTTTATTATACATATTGTTGTAATATTTGCTTATCATATTTTTTGGATCAACATTGAAATTAAAGAAATTGATCTTTTTAAAGAATGTACAAATATTATATTGATTTTAAATAAATATTTTTCAATGTTTTAAACAACCTAGTGAAAAACATTCTTCTAAAGGCTTTAGTCTTTCTAATAAGAAAGAAAATCTTGGTAACACTCAAACGTCATTTTGACTATTCCGTTGGCGGTAATTTCGTTATTATATGAACATTTAAGAGTTTTATGAAATTACATTTAAACTATGTCTATACAAGTGGAAAACAATTTGAAAAATAGTAATAATCCAGAGTTGTACGAGCAAAAAGCGCATTATGTCCCCTGCAAGATAGAATCGGACAGTACAGCTAACGTCGAAAAATATTTCGAACCGTACATCAATGAGAAGGAGAATGGAGGTAATTTCTGTTAAGTGTATATATAGATACAAAAGAATTCTCTTAATTATTAATAAGATGGAGAAAATTAAAATTTAACAAGGTATGTCCAACATTGGACGACAATAGGCTGATGTCGATATATATGATCGGATACATTAACTTTTTAATGTATGTGGTATAACTATTAAAAAAAAGTGTTTCTACCTATAGAACTCACTGGATCATTCCGTGGACATCCCCTTGATGGGGTTAAGATGAGCTTGCCGTCAGGTTATAGAGCTCTGCAAGTCACTGAAGCTAAGAAGCCATTAGCTGATGATGCTGATCGAAGATTTCAGGTAAGACTAACATGTGACTAAGATGTTTCCTGCTTGATATGTAAGTGGATACTATCTCTGAGTTATTTACTGGCAATAAGCTAATGTATCTGTGTTCTATAATAAAGATATATTAGAATCTATCATAAGATCAAAATTTTTTTAAGATGAAGAAAAGTTATAGTTAAAAAAAAATTAATTAATTTTTTTTCAATTCTAAAATGTTAATGATTCAGAATATTAGCTGGTGTTAAGCAGTCATGTGGGCTGTGATCACCACCAGCATTAAGTGCATTAAAACAATAACAGCCTATCCACTATTTGGAAGACACAGACATTATATTCCGTCTGGAACACTAACATTGGCAAGTTGTTCCACTCTTATGCAGATCTTATAAAAAACGATGAGCTGAATCTATTTATCCTCAAACTGGAGATGTTCTTTGTAAAATGCTTTTTTTTTCTAGGTTGTTGGCGGTTTTAAAGAGTTCACATATTGGAATTGGGATAAGAAACCATCAAAGAATGATAATATAGTAAAAGCTTTCGATTGGATTGACATAGCGGAAGCTGTGAGTATATCTGATTAAATTAAAAAAAAAATGTAAATTGTGAAGAAATGACAACATCTTACAATTCTAAACTGATTAGTTCCTGTCTGGTTGAATTATGAGATCTATGATGATGAACTTTGAGTTCCCTGAGCCTAAGCTATGGCAAATGAATCTTATTTCTTTATGTAAATTAAAAAAAAACACAAAAATGGTGAAATTTATTAATATACATATAAATTATATATAATAATAAATAAATAAAATTAAAAGAAAATCTTTTTAGGGTTAACCTCGCCTTTGTTTCATACATTCAGATTTTTGTTTATTTGTGTGTATATTTCGTATATGTGTACATTAAGATATAATTAAATAAAAACCAAATTACTTCTGTATATATATGAATAAATAAATATGTTAGAAATTGTTGATTGATGGTAGCTAGGTCTCCGGTTCAATTCCGGAGCTACATTTATTATTCTTTTGTTCATAAAGAATGAATAATAAAATGATCACAGGTTCAATGTACTTACATCAAAAAACAGATTTTTTCCTTAAATGTAATTTTAAAATCATCACCCTTTTTTCAGATACACGGTGATTGATGTTAAGAAGTGTGGGCGAATATTTTCTTTACAAACCATTTGATAATGAATATATTTGCATGTGACGAGAAAAGAAATAAACAAGAGTCTCATGAAAACTGGTAGTTTTTTTAGTTAACTTTAAAAACTTAAGCAAATACTATAGAATGAGATATAAATGATTTTAAAATGTATATTTGACTTTGCCAGCGTAGACGATGTGGTCTTGTCTGAAGAGTTCCAGAGTTGGAAACGTTAAATGATTAGTTTATTTAACAGAACATGAAATGACAGTTGGATGCTGTAACAAGTAAGTTTCATATTGCTGTTGGTTCAGTGTGTAGTGAAAAGGCGCGGGTTCAATCCCGTTCAGTTCTTACTTTAAGTAAAGAACACTGTAGGGAGGTTGGTGAGTTGCGAGAACAGATTTCGATGGCCTCTGCCAACACGCACTTGTATAGTGTGGCGGATGTCCTCATCGAGTGACACCCCAGTAATTCCCCCCTATAACACGGTAGATTGGTTCCGCGTTATAGGAGTACTTACGTTCGAATGATTCGCGTTAAATTTTCTCGTTTAAAGGGAATTTGTGCGTTTTATTATTTATAATTAAAGTGTGTAAATCATAAATTTCATAGTACAGTAATGTAACGTGCGTTATGGGGGAATTTTCCTTTTTTTTTTATATTTCAAAGCGACGAGACGAGCAAGACGTTCACGTGATGGTAAGTGATATGCTTGCCCATGACAACGTGCTGCTAGTTAAGATGGTACACACTGCACCACATTGCGCTCGTCGCCTTGAGACATAAGGTGTTAAGTCTCGTTACCCCAGTAATTACACTAGCTACAGCGCCCTTCAAACCGGAACACAGTAATGTTTGCACACTACTATTTGGCGGTTGAAATAGGAGCTGCGGTGGTACCCACCCAGACGGTCTCCGGCAACAGAGACCTACCACCTGGTAAATACCCGTGTTATACGAGGGAATGGAATTGCGTAATCTGAAAATGCGTTATAAGAGTACCGTGTTACAAAGAGGTTTACTGTACAGGAAATGAATTTCTTCTTCTTAAAGTGCCTCTCCATTACTGGAGGTTGGCCGTCATTTCTGCGAATTTCTGCCTATTTTGAGCCACACGGAACAGTTGCTCCACGTTGGTGATACCAGTCCACTCCCTTATGTTCCGTAGCCGTAAAATGAATTTAGCTGCATATTATTTCTAGTTTACGCACAAACTTTTTTTTTAAACTTTATTTGCACTCTAAAAAAAAATTGTATAAAACAGGCGGACTTTATGCCATAAGGTATTCTCTACCAGTATACCATAGCGTTGAGCAGAGATATAAAGTAAGGGTGCGGTATCATAATATGTATATGGTAAATAAGATATTATTACATATATAAAAAATACGAGTTCTGATAATAAAATACGAGTTCGGGTTTTCTTAAGTCTGCTGTGTCACTCAGTTTTCAGCCCTGATACAATCGATATATTCAAACGACGTAAGAGCCATGGGGCTGAACAAATTGCTTTTTTTTTATACTACTTTCCGACGAGACGAGCAAGACGTTCACCTGATGGTAAGTGATACGCTTGCCCATGACAACGCGGTACTAGTTAAGATGGTACACACTGCACCACATTGCGCTCTGTTATATGGATTTAGCAAATAGTCTTTTTTAAAAAAAAGAGATTTAAAGGACACTGACAAAAGTTATTTTCTAAAGCAACCGCTCTGTTTGAGGACGAGACGTAGACTGGGCTCTCACCGTTGTCGCTCAGCGTAGCTAGACTTGAAATATGTTAACTCAGCTGTTAGATAGCCGAAAGGCCTAGGAATCACAAGAGACTTAGGGAGGCAAAAAGGCCTACAGTTTAAGGGTATAACAGCTCGTCGCCTTGAGACATAAGGTGTTGTCTCGTTACCCCAGTAATTACACTAGCTACAGCGCGCTTCAAACCGGAACACAGTAATGTTCGCACACTACTATGCGGTGGTACCCATCCAGACGGTCTCCGGCAACAGAGACCTACTACTAGTCTTGGGTAGTACACGTACGATGTACTAATAGGTAACGTTACTCGGCACTGTACTAATAGTAACGTTTCCGAACGGCTGCTGCTAATCGGACATTTCGGACTATTCGGACAGTCGTACACGGTACGGTGTCCTTCGTTTTTGTATAGTCGTCGTGGCGTGCGAGTGCGACGTACTGTGAACCAAAACTGCGTAGTAAACAGTGTGAGAGTAAAAAGGACAGCGATATACGGTGCGTTCGGTTGAGAATTTTAAATTTAAAACCTTTGCAGTAACGATTAATATAGCGTGGCGATTCGAATGTTATTTTATGTAATGTTGTTATGATATAATGTTTATGTTTAATTTATTTTCGCTAATAATATATGTTGGTCCCTGCTCAATTTAATGTGAAGTAATCGAAAAACCGACATTTAAAAGTAAAAACACGCGTAACCCTTTATGTTCTGTTCATGTTATTTTGTTCACACAAAGCTGTACTATTAGTACTAATAGTACTAATAGCGCGTACTAGTACGTTGTACGAATTGTACTAGTACAGTGCGAACTTGTAGATGTCCGATTAGGCACAAGACTACCTACTACCTGGTAAAACAAAGCTTTTGCCTTTATCATACAAAATCCTTTTCTTAGAATGGTTTGAGAGTGGACAGCTTTATTATCATAAAATTCAGAATAATAGGATACCTATACATAATTTTGTATTAAACTTCTTAAGCACTAACTAGTGCTAGAAGCTTATCAGAAAAATAGGACTAATTAGAGACGTACCATCTTTTCATCTCAAAGTAACACTTATACAGCACTGCTGGAAGCCCTAATACATACAGACGTTCGCAAACGTTAGCGCACACTTGAGTACACGTAGCGACATCTGTTGAGCATCTGTAGCGCCGCTACTACACAAATACGCCCTTCATTGTTAATTAACCTCATCCTTCGTAAGATGGCACTGTTTTATATATCAAGGCCAGGGATTGGCATTTCTGAAATAAGTAGTTGCCATTACAATAGTATTTTATTTTTATTTAGTATTTTATTTTATTTTATTTTATTTTTATTTTATTTTATTTTTTCTTTTTTGGTTTTGTACTACTCACTATTTTGCTCCTGAACGTCGCGGGCACTAGTCAAACTGGGCTCTGCTGAAAACCAGCGCTGTGCAACAGTCCTTGCACAGCATATGCTGAGTCGGCGTCCATTTAGCATCACATCACTCACCTAGTTTTAGTTTTAAGTCTCTATATTCTACCTGTTTTGATTTTATTTATATGTTGAGTGTGTTTTGTCTGGTAAATAAATGTCTATGTCTATGTCAATAATTGCATAAATAAATTTCTTATTATCGTTCAAAATTAAAATGGCGTCTTTATATGACAAAGGTGTATATCTAGACTTTTTATCTTTCCTAAATCGCGATATCTTAACTTTGTTTCAATCGTTTAAAAATTAAGCATTCAACAGCACAGCAATGAATTACTCAACTCATACCGTTCAGTCTGTACTAAGAAAGTCTTATTCGATATTAAGCCAACTCTTTTTCTTTAAAAATATTCTGTCAAAACATCCACCGACTACTAAAATTCTGTTAACTACTTTTTTCTCGTTTTTTAAGCAAATTTTCATTAAATTTATTTAGTATCTGTGTCCGTATGTATATGTACTCCCGGACACATCTATCGGCCCACCTAGTGTTTAAAGTTTCGACGGTGCCTAGCTAAAAATAAATGTTAAGTGCAGCAATACGGAGCGATACGTATCTACAGTAGTATAGAAAAATGTTACATCTCATTCTCTAACATGCTAAACCGTACAAATACATTTATTATTGTCTGTTTTCGTTTCATTAAATCCATTTCACACCAAAGTGTATTTAAAATATTTAAATGAAAGTACACAAATATACTTCCGGACACATCTATCGGCCCACCACCTAGTGTTTAAAGTTTCGACGGTGTCTAGCTAAAAATAAATGTTAGGTGGAGCAATAAGTTTTAATGCAGTTTTGAAGCTGATTTATTGGTCAACCCTTATGTATGTTTTTTTTTTAATTTTTTTTTGTAATTTCGAATTGATTTGGCCGGCAGAAGTGCTACAGCTTGGGCGACAATTTCAGGCAGAGTATCCATATTTTTTGGTCAAAACTGGCTCTAAGTTTAGATTTGCCTTTTTATGGAACCAATAATCGGAAACATCAATAAAAAAATCCAACTTTTGCGAAATAAATAAAGTTTTCTCCATTCCTGGGTCGTTGAAAACAATGAACAGACTCGAATTTTCGTTTTTTTTTTCATAATCCTGAATTCAAAATTAAAAATAAAACATACATAAAGTTTGACCAAAAAATCAGCTTTAAAACTGCATTAAAACTTATTGCTGCACCTAACATTTATTTTTATCTAGGCACCGTCGAAACTTTAAACACTAGGTGGGCCGATAGATGTGTCCGGGAGTATATATTTGTTTCGACGTTTATTTGTACTGATTTATTATGATTGTATATATCCGCCTTTGTACATGGTTCTCATTATTTTTACTCTTTGGTTGAGACGATCCATTTTTTGTCTATATCCATCTCCTGGCTTGACAGGCGTCTTTTCGCCGTCTGGGTGCTTTTCCATAACATATTTTAAAAAGCTATAAATAAAGTTAGAAAAGTCTTAAATTTTGACTAGTAGAAATAAATATTAATAAAAAGAAATTACAATTGTTTTTTTGAATTTGTGACTATTATTAAAGTGATTTTTATTAAATTAAAATCAATCCAACAAATGTATTAGAATCTATAATTATTATTCATTGTATAAAAAAAAAATTGTTTTAAGAAATTTTGTTACATATATTTTTTTCATATTTAATATTAATAAGAAAAAATCATTCTTTCTAATTGTAAAGTTCTTTGTTAGATTATATATCAGATAGTATTATCACTTTTTTTGTTTTCTGTTGTTATTAAAACAAAGATCATTGACCGTACAGCCTATGGTGTATTTTCGTTTATAATTTACTACATAAATAATAATTGAAGAAATTTTAATTTTGAATTATCTATGTTAGAATAAAAATTTTTTTTTGAACGTACTTAGAAAGTATTTATTTAAGTTGAGAAAAACTTCTGACGTTTATAGTATTTCGACGGAGGCGTCATTATACCTTTGGTTGTGTTGAGCTCGTTGAGGTATATGGTGACTGGTGTTGGCTGAGTTACCTGGTGGGAATGATTGAAAAAATACCTCTATTGTAGCAACACAGACCTTACGAGTTATTGACCACCAGATTACATGGAACAGTCTAGAATTGATTACTAAAGATATCGCAACTGCGTAAGCAGTGATGACGGCAGGTTCGCTGTCGGGTGACCATCACTATAAGGACAAAGATACGAACCAAATGGCTGTGTTTGGTGGTGAGGTTGTAGTTCACGCCGCTGTCGCCCCAAGGCTGCTGGGTGGAAGGTTGAGGTGCGTCTACCGGCTCCATGCTGCTTATGAGGCTGTGGAGGTATTCCCTGGAAGCGTATTTAATGAACGACGACGACTCCCAGCGGTGGGAATATCAAGACCGCTGTCACGTCACAATCGATAATTATATATTACTTAATTAGTGTTCAATTTCTGATTAATTATGGAGAAAGGGTCTTACGTTGGTTTATAAGTGATTTTTTGGGTTTATGGTGTCAAATGGTGCCGCATGGTTACATACCCGGCGAGCTCGAAACCCATATCCTTCAACCTGTTCCGCTCGTCCACGCTCATGTCGTGGTGCAGTATCGGGTGGTTGTCCAGCCTGTGAACCGCTTCCTCCAGATAGTTCGTCACGTTCTGATCGTGCTCGACACCCTGGCGACGGTAATGGCGACTGCGGAAGGAACAAGATGATAAACCTGGACTGGACTTAAAAGACCCTGCCTCATAGTATTACATCTACTCGTGGTTGTCCTTTAACGGAGACTTCAAAAATACAGTCTCTGTCTTCTATCCCATCTGATGGTCTCCCTTAGACTTTCCTGTCTTCATCAATACTACATATCAACTGATGAAGACGGTACCTCTCCCTCGGCCAGCTCAAGCTCCTCAGTCCCGACGACGACGGCGAGGTCGAGTTGATGTTATACATCTTCTCCAGCCTCTCGATCAGCTTCAACCGGTAGCTCTCCAGAAGGTAGACCGCGAAGTTGTCCCTCTCCATCTTCAGATCGCCCAGCTGTGGGATACGTCCGCTGCTGGTCAGAAGATTGGGAATAATTCCTGTCATATTCCAAATCTCACCGCCCGCACTTGATGTCGTTAGTAGCCATGACTATCGCCCGTGGAAGGTCAGCAGTGGGCACACTAAGGTCCGTTTAGATATTTATACGACGAATAGCCTTGACTTGGCTTTGGAAGGTCCCATTAAGAATATTAAGTGGGGTCTTCTATTGTTTTGGGCTGTATTGTAATAGAGGTATATATACTCCCGGACACATCTATCGGCCCACCCAGTGTTTAAAGTTTCGACGGTGTCTAGTTAAAAATAAATGTTAGGTGGAGCAATAAGTTTTAATGCAGTTTTGAAGCAGATTTATTGGTCAACCCCTGTGCAGGTTTTTTTTTGTAATTTCAAATTGATTTGGCCCGTAGAAGTTTTACAACTTGGGCGACAATTTCACGCAGAGTATCCATATTTTTTGGTCAAAACTGGCTCTAAGTTTAGATTTGCCTTTTTATGGAACCAATAATGGGAAATATCAAAAAAAAAAAAAATCCAAATTGTGCGAAATAAAAAAGTTTTCTCCATTCCTGGGTCGTTGAGAACAATGAACAGACTCGAATTTTCGTTTTTTTTTTTCATAATCCTGAATTCTTAATTAAAAAAAAAACATACATAAAGGTTCACCAAAAAATCAGCTTTAAGATTGCATTAAAACTTATTGCTGCACCTAACATTTATTTTTAGCTAGGCACTGTTAAAACTTTAAACACTGGGTGGGCCGATAGATGTGTCCGGGAGTGTAGAAACGGTTGAGCCGGTTCAGCCGCGTGTACTCACGCGGTCGGTCAGTATGTCCAGGTACTCGGGGGTCCGTCTCAGGCGGGCTATCACGGCGGTGAGAGGCTCCCCGAACAGCTTTATCGCCTCCAGCTCCACGTCGTAACGTCTGCCACCCGTCAGATTGGAACAGTTCGCTGCATCCAAAAAAACAACTGATACGGCTCAGCATTATAAAAGTCGACTAAAATTGAACAGCTTCCCCGAGGTTTTTTTTAATCTACTATGCGACGAAACGAGCAAGACGTTCACCTGATGGTAAGTGATACGCTCGCCCATGACAACGCGGCGCTAGTTAAGATGGTACACACTGCACCACATTGCGCTCGTCGTTTAGACATAAGGTGTTAAGTCTCGTTACCCCAGTAATTACACTAGCTACAGCTCCCTTAAAACCGGAACACAGTAATGTTCGCACACTACTATTTGCCGGATGCAATAGGAGCTGCGGTGGTACCCATCCAGACGGTCTCCGGCAACAGAGACCTACCACCAGTAGATTAGTAGTAGTAGGTCTATGGTTAACATGACCAATACGTAAGGTGACCAGATTTTTACATGGGCAAAGCGGGACAACTCTGAAACAAAAGGGGGGGGGGCAACAAAAATTTTCATACAGAATAAAAATATCGTAATATTATCATAATATTTATTTTTAACAAGAGTGAAGTTCAAGAAAAAAAAAAAGAATAATTTTTTATTCTTTTATACATTTTTGTTTGAGTGAATTCATTTCAGAAGATTGTTGTCATACTTTTTTTAAATGTAAAAATCTTCACATTTATTTGTCGAATTGTATATTAGATTTTCACGAATATAAAATTTAAATTTTATAAAATGTTGTAAAATTGGGACTGTCCCGACAAAAGGACGTCTTGTCACCTTACCGATACGTGAATCCTGCTAATCCTATCATAACGAAGGTCTACATTCAGCAGTACATCCTTTGTAACTATATTTTAAAATCAATGTATTGTGTAACATATATACATAAAGAATAAATAAAAAAAAAACACCTGAGTGCAAGCGGTCACATATTTTTATGTATTTTTCTCATTCAGCACACAGTTAATAAGTTTCCTGTCACAAAGTAATAAACAGGCAGTAGTAATTTTACTGGTCTCTGTTGCCGGAGACCGTCTGGATGGGTACCACCGCAGCTCCTATTGCAACCGGCAAATAGTAGTGTGCGAACATTACTGTGTTCCGGTTTGAAGCGCGCTGTAGCTAGTGTAATTACTGGGGTAACGAGACTTAACACCTTATGTCTCAGGACGAGCGCAATGTGGTGCAGTGTGTACCATCTTAACTAGAACCACGTTGTCATGTGCAAGCGTGTCACTTACCATCAGGTGAACGTCTTGCTCGTCTCGTCGCATAGTAGTATAAAAAAAAGCATACAATAACAGAGGGCGTTGTAGCTAGTGAAATTACTGCGGTAACAAATTCTAATGCCTTATCTCCGAAAGCTACAATCACAACGCGGTGCAGTGTAAACATTCTAATTAGCCTCGAACTATCGCGAACGTATTCATTTCTTACCCCAAGACATGTTCTAGAGGACACAGCTAAATACCAGACTCAGAATTTAAAAAATCTAGATATTTAATTCTAAGTTAGCACTTACCTAACCATAATACTAAAAACATATACACAATCATAATTCTCTTCTCACTTTGAACGGAAAGTCGTAAAGTTAAAATTACAATATTTTATTTTATATCGATATTTTTTACAACCATTCTGAGATATATCGATTTAACAAATAGGATATTTACACTGCACCTCGTGAAGATGTTTCTATAAAGATTTTGACGTGGAGCAGTGTAAATAATAAAATAAAAAAATATAATATAGTAAAAAATTTGCTATAAGAACTCCTTAATAATTTGTCTAACGTATTTATTAAAAAAAAAGTTATGAGGGTACAACAAAATTACACTGTTTTCAGGTTAAAATTCTAATTGTTTTGTAACGTTACATTATAATTTAAAACTAAATGAGGCGTTTGTATATTTTTTTTAAACATTACTTCTTAAATTATTATTTAAATAAATAAAGTTGTTAAAACGACAACGCGAGTTGCTGATTTGATTCTTATATAAATTAACGTCGCGAGCCGCGCGTTTCATTATTGTGATATAAGCCGTACGGTCAAGTAGATAATTTTTTGTATTACAATCGGCTAACACTTGATCTCGAGCCGTGATAGCCTAGTGGTTTGAACGCCGGCCTTCCACTGCGAAGGTACCGGGTTTGAATCCGGCCTGCACCAATGAATTTTTCAATTTATGTGCAGTTAGCATAAAACACCAACTAATATCACGCGCTTTGACGGTGAAGGAAAACATCGTGAGGAAACCTGCATATCTATGCCATGACCATCAGTGGTCAGATTAGTATGTGAAATTGAGAAGGCAATGGCAACACCACTCCATTATAATTGCCAAGTAAGTCGTCGAGTGTTTCACGACACATGATGACTACGACCCTCAGTCATGAGAAAATACGACTAAGAAAGAACACTTGATCTCAATTTCACAAAGTTAGTTAAGTAACAATGTATATTGATGGTAAAGTGTGCTGGCTCAGGATAATCTGACCATATTATGATAGCCAGAACACGGCGATGCTGTCTCGAGCTGATGAATTGATAAGGAGAATGACAAACCTGCCAGCAGCAAAATTACTTAACACGTAACTCCGGAATCGGCATCTATATGTGTAACAAGGCAAATGCTTATTGGCTGCGCTATGAACGTAATCCAATGGTTTTAAACTACCGTCATAACTTGCTGTTAAAACATCTCAAGGAATTGGGAATGAATTTCCAAATATTAGAATTTTTTTTTTATTCTATGCGACGAGACGAGCAAGACGTTCACCTGATGGTAAGTGATACGCTTGCCCATGACAACGCGGCGCTAGTTAAGATGGTACACACTGCACCACATTGCGCTCGTCGCCTTGACATAAGGTGTTAAGTCTCGTTACCCCAGTAATTACACTAGCTACAGCGCGCTTCAAACCGGAACACAGTAATGTTCGCACGCTACTATTTGTCGGTTGAAATAGGAGCTGCGGTGGTACCCACCCAGACGGTCTCCAGCAACAGAGACCTGCCACCTGGTAATTTGTACACTACTACAGTGTGATAGAAATAGTAGCTGCAGTGGAACTAATTGTTCATGATCAGGCTTATCTTACCAGGTGAAGTTTCCCCTGGGTCTAGGCAAAAATATCACGGAGGGAGGATGCCGGTAAATATGGAATAATGAAATTTTTAAGAATACACAACGCATAATAAAGAAATTAATATTTATTTATCTTCATCGTAGATGGTTTTCTTACCTATGAATGGTATGAACGTCCTCCCGAAAGGTTTCGGGTTCCTGCCATATGACGGAGGTATGTCGTTGTGTTTATTGGGACGTCGTACTGAATGCTCATTTGGAGCTTTAAATTTGTTTCTACCTCCCCATTGTTCACCATCGGAAAACTTGACTGGATCCCTGTTGATCTTTAATCTACCGCCGGGTGTCTCTCTAGGCTGCTTCCTAGGGCCACTTGCTTTCGCATTATACCGATTGTCGAATTTTTCGTCGAACGCTCCGATCTTGTCGGCCGATTGCTTTTTCTTTTTACTGCTGTATTTGGATTTGTTTAAACTCTTTTTACGTTTATTTTCATTGTTACCAGCAACATCGGACCTTTTGTCCCGTGCGATTTTGTAACGACCCTGTAATATTTGTTATGAAAATATTATTTTTTGTCGCTGTTAAATTTGATTATTCAAAAGGAATTGATGATGTTCATTAAATAGGAAGCGAAAACCGCGAGCGTAACAATTAATATATTTATCTATGTATAAATAAATAATTTCTGAATAGAAACAGGAGAAACAAGGAAGAGAATTAGTGTATGGTTGATAAAGTGAAAAGAAGTATGGAGCTTCTCTTCTAAGTCGTATTTCCTCATGACTGAGGGTCGTGGTCATCATGTTTTTATTGAAACACACGACGACTCTCTTGCCAGTTATAATGGAGTGATTTGCCATTGCCTTCTCAATTTCACATACTAGTCTGACCACTGATGGTCATGGCATAGATATGCAGGTTTCCTCACGATATTTCCCTTCACCGTCAAAGCGCGTGATATTAGTTGGTGTTTTATGCTAACTGCACATAAATTGAAAAATTCATTGGTGCAGGCCGGATTCGAACCCGGTACCTTCGCCGTGGAAGGCCGGCGTTCAAACCACTAGGCTATTAATTATGGAGTAGGATATTAGAAATTAAAATTTATATAACGTGCGAGGTGCTTAGTCGCACAACTAGCTGGTGTAATGTCAGTGGTAACAATAATTGCTCTTTGTCTAATTTGTGTATAATGTTAAGAATGTAATAAAATATTAAAAATAAACACAAGTGGCCAATAAGTGATATAAGTACGAGAGTGATACCCATAGGTTTAGGGAAGAGAAAGGTCGATATAAAAGCCCGGTGTAATATTTTGTAGCTCGCACAAGAAATCGTACACAAACAGCGATTTTATTATCGCTATACCCACTATCATATTTTTTTTTATACTACTATACGACGAGACGAGCAAGACGTTCACATGATGGTAAGTGATACGCTTGCCCATGACAACGCGGCGCTAGTTAAGATGGTACACACTGCACCACATTGCGCTCGTCGCCTTTAGACATAAGGTGTTGTCTCCTTACCCCAGTAGCAGCCCTTACCACACTAGCTACAGCGCCCTTCAAACCGGAACACAGTAATGTTTGCACACCACTATTTGTCGGTTGCAATAGGAGCTGCGGTAGTACCCAGACGGTCTCCAACAGAGACCTACTACCAGTAAAAATTTATCAATTCCGTTCATTAGTGACGTGTGATACCTTTGGTAGTATGTTAGTGTAGTCATCACGATCCCTCGCTCCGTACTCTATTGGTTGATCAGAAAATCGATTCGCTCTGTCATCGACTGGATTATTCCTCAGTGGGTGCACGTTCTCCGAAGACGCTGCGGCGGAAAGGAGGTTTTAGTTGCGAAGGAGGCAGTCATTCGAATGTACAATATTTGTTCAGTTTAGTGGTTCAATTACGTGGCGAACTGTTGTAGGGATTTCATTACTGTTTTACGCCATTTTGATTATCTAAATATTTATTACATTAAACATATAAATTATGTTATTCCAAATGCAAAAAGCTTATCAAGAAACTATTTAAAAAAAAACTGAGTAGGATTTCGCGATGTTCAGAGTTGGTCCTTCGAGTCGGATCAGTGGGGACTTACCGAGGTTAATCCCCTCGAAAATAGCTTCCCTTCTGTAATTAGAGGAGTCGTCCTCTCTTGAACTCCTTTCAAGATCTGAAACTTCACTCGACGAGGATGTAGACGCGCTGAAAATTGACAAGACTACACTTAATTGATTTGATACGAAAACTTATTACTGTAAAAAGCAAAAGTGCGGGTATGAGTGTGTGTTGCTCTGTTAGCTTTTTTCATTTTGACCGAGAGCTTCCAAGAGAAGCGGTCGGTATTTTGAAAGCGATCGCTCTGATGGTCGTCTCGATGCGGCTGAATGTAGCCAGGGAACTTAACTTCCAAAAAGCACATCTCATTTGCAACTTTACAAAAATACAGAGCGGTTTACAGGTTCAGAATTATCGTTCGTTGCAAATTCGGAGAATCTTCAGTTTTTAAAAATTTTTACAAATGTACGCCAAAAAATTTTTCAAAAAGCTTATTAACATTTTGTCGCGTTCAAAAAATGTTTTGTAATAACTAGAAATTGTAATCTACACTCCCGGAGACTTCAATCGGCCCACCTAGTGTTTAAAGGTTCTAACGGTGTCTAGCTAAAAATAAATGTTAGGCGGAGCAATAAGTTTTAATGCAGTTTTAAAGCTTATTTTTTGGTCAACCTTTATGTATGTTTTTTTTAATTTTGAATTCAGGATTATGAAAAAGAAACGAAAATTCGAGTCTGTTCATTGTTTTCAACGACCCAGGAATGGAGAAAACTTTTTTTATTGCTCACAAGTTTGATTTTTTTTTTTGATGTTTCCGGTTATCGGTTCCATAAAAAGGCAAATCTAAACTTAGAGCCAGTTTTGACCAAAAAATATGGATACTCTGCCTGAAATTGTCGCCCAAGCTGTAAAACTTCTGCCGGCCAAATCAATTCGAAGTTACATAAAAAAAAAAAACATACGTAAGGGTTGACCAATAAATCAGCTTCAAAACTGCATTAAAACTTATTGCTCCACCTAACATTTATTTTTAACTAGACACCGTCGAAACTTTAAACACTGGGTGGTGGGCCGATAGATGTGTCCGGGAGTGTATATACTTAGTTCAATTTTCATTGTACAAAATGAAATATAAGTGACGAGCAAGACGTTCACCTGATGGTAAGTGATACGCTTTCCCATAACATGCCGCTAGTTAAGATGGTATACACTGCATCACATTGCGCTCGTCAGGGACATAAGGTGTTAACTCCCGCTACCGCAGTAATTTCACTAGCTACAGCGCCGTTTAAACCGGAACACAGTAACGTTCGCACACTACTGTTTGACAGTAGATTGTCATTGCGGTGGTATATCAGTGTAATAAACGCTGCAATGTAATGGGCAAGCGTGTCACTTAACATCAGGCGATTATTCAGTAAAAATATAGTTTTTTAATAAAATTATCACGTACCCCTTGTTTCTCAAGTGGTTTTTAAACTCGTCTATTATCTCTGGATTCTCTATGTAGTATATTCTAGGTTGGGCCTTCTCCAATATTTTGCTGTAGCGGATCTGCGTGTCGTAGTTCTTCTGCAAGAGGGCCAGGAGCCTCTTCATCTGCTTCACCTGATCCGCCACTTCAGCATCGTCGTCTGGTGAATATGTAAAATTTAAATTTTGTACAAACACTGAAATTTTGAAACTAGGTCATCCATTTTCTATTTCCTAACGTTACAGCAATTGAAATGGAAACAATTATAGATATGATCAAGTTATTAAAAATCCTAATTTCATATTTTTAACCATACATTTGATTGATAAATAAATTAGTAGCTCTTTAAATTTTCCCACTGTTGGGACTTTGATAGATCGAAGCCATATCCATCACTAGCTAAATACGAATGTGCGAGCCACGGAAGCATTTCTTTTGACGAAGAGACTAGCGATTCGTTCAAATGTTAGTGCGTGATACATCCGCTTATAACTGTGGCGCTAGTTACTACGCGGTTTAGCTGATCACCTCGAGACGCTGTGGCGTTAGAATTCGTAATTTCAATAATTACAAAGCTATTCAAACTGGAACAGTAATATTTGTACACTACTCAATCAGTTTTGGGTAAGAGTCGACTATTGTCCAGTGTTCTAGGAACATTTAGTTAGAATCGTTTCCCTGACTACTCAAGTTCTATTGGGATCGAACCCGCATTTAAACTGTTATCACAGCTTCGTGTATGCAAGTAGTAACAGTTAACATGAATGTAACTTAACCTCCATTGTGCAATCTGTCAACTACATCATCTTCCACTACCTTCTCGCTCCTATCGTCAATGTGTCCATTCAAAACTCTTATAATCCTCTTAATTTCCTCTCTATTCTCTTTTATTTCCGGATTCAGCTTCACCACGTGGTAATTGCCGCCGACGTTCGAGAATGTTCTGAAGCCATCATCATCACCATAAGCGACGATTAGATTCGTAATAATACCTGGAAAGGGAAATATGGGATGATCGGACTTCCCGGTAGTGGGATAATGAAACCGTTGTAATGCGACGTCGAGTCGAATGACGAAGTGCTGATGGTTTAGTTTGTTGTGGTGGAACTTTTGATGGACTCAAAGCTCAAATTTCTGGTAAAAAAGAACGTGTGAAGGTCCGGCTTTTGGAAGGAGGTAACTTTTACTATCAACCGTTTAACTGCATTTCTCCCATACATCTTTTGAGAGGCGAGTAGTGGGTCTAGTTTTTATATTTACACTACTAACTACATTAGCTACAGCGTACTTCTGCACGGGATAAACTAATATTGGAAATTCCGGAAGCGGACTTATGGAGTCTTAAACATAGATGCCTTTTTTTTATATATTTTTTGTCTTAATGAAAGTTGGGATTTTTATTGATCTTTTCACACTTATTCCTATATTAAGTGTTATTGGTGAATTCAACGCCATCGTCACCTAACACTTTGTTTTCTAGATCTCAGTTTCACTCGTTACTAAGTGAGTATAAGATCGTTGATGTTGAAAGTCGGAAAACGGAAATGTCATTGTGGCGGTAGTTTAAAAAATTAAGTTTAACGCTCTGTTATATGGATTTAGCAAATAGTCTTTTTAAAAAAAAGATTTATTAAAGAACACTGACAGAAGTTATTTCTAAAGCAACCGCTCTGTTCGAGGATAAGACGCAGACTGAGCTCTCGTCGTTGTCGCTCAACGTAGCTGGACTCGAAATGAGTTAGTTCAGCTATTTGATAGCCGAAAGGCTTAGGAATCACAAAGAGACCTAGGGAGGCATAAAGGCCTACAGTTTAGGGGTATAACAGCTCGCTTAGTGGGAGTACTTCAAGCAAACGAAAAATGGCACCTTAATCGGATCTATGGTCATCTATGGCAGACGTGCATTTATAAGTGTTACCTGATTACCGATGTATATATTCATACGAAAACATCACACTCACCTGTAACGCAAAGTTGGATAAACATGGCCGAACGTGTGAATAATCTCATACCATAAACTAGTTTTATAATATAAAACATAAAAAAAATTATTACCATCGGGACAATAATTTTATTCTCGATAGTTATGCGAGCTGTAAAAGCTTTATCGAGGCCGTGATAGCCTAGTGGTTAAACGGCTTCCAATCCGAAGGTACCAGGTTCGAATCCGGCTTACACTAATGAATTTTTCAATTTATGTGCAGTTAGTAAACACCAACTAATATCACGCGCTCTGACGGTGAAGGAGAACATCGTGAGGAAACCTGCATATCTATGTGATGAGCATCCGTGCTCGCACTAGTATGTGAAATGGAGAAGGCAATGGCAACACCACTCCATTATAACTGACAAGTAGTTGTGCGTTTCATCACACATGATGACCACGACCCTCAGTCATGAGGGAATATGACTTAGAAGAACTTTACTGGTAGTAAGTCTCTGTTCCCGGAGACCGTCTGGATGGGTACCACCGCAGCTCCTATTGCAACCGACAAATAGTAGTGTGGGAACATTACTGTGTTCCGGTTTGAAGCGCGCTGTAGCTAGTGTAGTTACTGGGGTAACGAGACTTAACACCTTATGTCTCACGACGAGCGCAATGTGGTGCAGTGTGTACGATCTTAACTAGCGCCACGTTGTTATACAAGCGTGTCACTTACCATCAGGTGAACGTCTTGCTCGTCTCGTCGCATAGTAGTAAAAAAGAAGATATTTTTTTGTTAAATACCACGCGGACGAAGTCGCGGGCAACATCTAGTAGGTTCTATAATTTCGAAATCATCGCGAATTGTAATTTTAACCAAATGCGTCACATCTAAACGCAACTGTTCAAACTGACGATCGTGAATTGTAACAAACAAAACTTTCTTGTTCGGTATAGAATGAATAAGCAAGGAGACTATTACTATACAATTATAATACTGTCATTATATACTCCCGGACACATCTATCGGCCCACCTAGTGTTTAAAGTTTTAACGGTGCCTAGCTAAAAATAAATGTTAGGTGCAGCAATAAGTTTTAATGCAGTTTTAAAGCTGATTTTTTGGTCAACCTTTATGTATGTTTTTTTTTAAATTCGAATTCAGGATTATGAAAATAAAACGAAAATTCGAGTCTGTTCATTGTTTTCAACGACCCAGGAATGGAGAAAACTTTTTTATTTCGCACAAGTTGGATTTTTGAAGTGAAACTTCTTTATTTTTTGATGTTTCTGATTATTGGTTCCATAAAAAGGCGAAACTAAACTTAGAGCCAGTTTTGACCAAAAAATAAGGATACTCTGCTTGAAATTGTCGCCCAAGCTGTAAAATTTCTGCCGGCCAAATCAATTCGAAATTACAAAAAAAATCATTCAAAAGGGTTGACTAATAAATCAGCTTCAAAACTGCATTAAAACTTATTGCTGCACCTAACATTTATTTTTAGATAGACACCGTCGAAACTTTAAACACTAGGTGGGCCGATAGATGTGTCCGGGAGTGTATACACCTGGATGTGGATTAGCTTGCATCCTCAGTTTGACTATCACAACCACTTCTTTACTCTCCAAAGTCGTATTCCCTCATGACTGAGGCTCGTGGTCATCATGTGTACAAATACACGACTTACTTGTCAGTTATAATGGAGCGGTGTTGCCATTGCCTTCTCCATTTCACATACTAGTGGCACGGATGCTCATGATATAGATATGCAGGTTTCCTCACGATGTTTTCCTTCGCCGTCAAAGCGCGTGATATTAGTTGGTGTTATACTAACTGCATACAAATTGAAAAATTCAATGGTGCAGGCCGGATTTGAATCTGGTACCTTCGGATTGGAAGCCATTCAAACCACAAGGCTATCACTGCTCCATGTTTATGGTGTAATCATGTGGAGAATCACTTCTTTTCTATCCATTGTTTTCTGTATGACATTGCTTTCTATAAGGTCAATTATAAGTAACAGCATCTCGGATCCATTCATCATCGGAATATACATGAGTTAAAGACCATGGTCTTTGCTCATAAGATACAGATATAAAAGATCCAAATTAAAATTAATTGTATAATAGAAAACAATTTGTTATTTTAGCTAATTTTTAGCAGGACCATTTTAATATATTTGGGCGCACGTGGTGCTGCCATCTAGTTTTAAAATGTTTAAGCTTAATTTTAATTATTAAGATTTGTTACCGACAGTTCAGCTTTATTGTCATATCGTACAATTTACTAAAATCGATATAATTAAGAACCAAATTAACGATGGAAGACATTTTTAGAGTTTTGTATAAATAGTTTGTAATTTTATATTGTTCTTGTAATTATAAAGTGTAATTTTACATTTGTATTAGCAATAAAAAATAGACATGTAATTGAAAAACAACCGAGCAAGGTATAAAACCTTAACTGGCATCGAGTTCAATGGATTTAGTATTCTGCTTCTGACGTGTAGTTATCTCTGTACTCTTAAGTTTCTTATTCACAATGAACCCCTGCAAAAGCTCTGGCCATCCGCCGATATATACTTTCTCCTGTTTTAAAGTTACATTATTAAGCTATAATTCTCTTTAGATGTAAAGATGATCATTGAACATTTAAAATTGCTAATGTTAATATTTTTTCTGTGACAAACAACTTTAATGTTTCTATTATTTGGAAGCTACAGATCATTTATTGAGAATGCTTTTATAGTATTAAGTTTGGAAGACCCACCAAATGGTGCTGCGGTACATCAACTTTTATACCACTAAAGCAACTTGATCACATGTATATAATTTAATTGAAAAAAGTATACTGGTTCTAGCCAGTAAGGTTCCTTTCTAGTTCTTAAAGGGAAAAAGATATTTTTAAAACATAGTAACTGTGAAATTAATATATTATTACTCATTGTTAAAATTGTATAGTTCAACATTTAAATAAAATAATAAATTTTGTGAACGAAATTATTGTTTAACATGAAACAATGAATTCTATTCAATGTTAGAAAATCTGTTCAAACAAAGTATGAACTTGTGTAAGTATTTTGTTCATGGAGTTTAGTTGAAAAATTTTGACAATTGTATAAATAATAAAGAAGATAAAGTTATTATGCGGTGTTGCTTACTTTTGATTATTTAAGAAAATATATAGTAATGATTATGATGCTATAGTACACACCTTGACTGAAATTGGGAATATAACATGAGAGACCAGACTGGACTGGTCAGTGCCAATCAGCTTTTCGTTTGCACATTATAGTAGGTAGAAGTATTTTGTAAGTATGTCTACTTCAATATGGGTTACCTCTACAAGCAGAAGACATTCTGCGAATATCTTATATTAGTTCATAGAAAAAACAATCTTCGAAGAAGTTGAAATTACGATTTAAAAAATCTCATGTTCAATACGTACGGACATATTATTATTTGTGGGACATATATATATCTACGTCAGAATTGGTGAATATTTAATAAAATTCTTACACAAAGCGTATTCAACCTGAAAAACAAACGAATAATTTTCGAAGGTTATTGTTCCCGGCGTAGTATAAAAGCGGTGTAATGGCGCCAAAACTTCACAAACGTCAAAGTCGTTGTCAAGATGAAAGCAAAGGTTCTGTTATTATTGTGCCTGGTAAGAAAATTGCGATTTGTTTTTATTTCATAATATTAACATTTTAGCATTTAGGCTAATGTTTAATATTTTTTTTATTTTTAATAAAATAAAACAAAATAAAATTGTCTATTCGGCTCAGCAAAATTTTTTACTGGTAGTAGGATTGCGTTTTGGAGAGACCGCAGCGTCTATTAATGACACCAAACTGGAGTTTTTAAATATTACTGGGTTTTGGTTTTTGTGGCGTTGTAGCCAGTGAAATTACTTTGGTAACGAGACTTAAAATTTCTTATCAAAATAACGAGCACAATATAGTGTTTATCATTATAATTAACGCAACGTGGTTATAAGCGCGTGTACCACTTGCCATCCGGTGAACGTCTTCTAATCACTGCATATAATAGAAAAAATCATGAAAAATAATAGATTTGTTTTTTCAGATCGGCACCTGTCTATGTGGCAGCCTACCACGTGAGTATTTCTTGCGTATAGTTTTTTCTTTGCCTATAACAGTACGAAAAAAAATGTCCCCCTGATGGTGATTCTCCTAATAACCTTTTCACTTATTTGATTTAAAAAAAATACATTCTTTTGTATATATTAAAAATATCTATTTTTTTCAGTTTCAGGTCTTGGTAACGGTAAGTAAAATATGCTATTATAACAGGATTTAAACAAAATTAAGACCAAAAGAAATTTTTTAATTTTTTATAAATAGCAGTAAATTTATTATAAATGAAAAACATGTGTGCGCTATTTAATGACAACAATACGAAAGATTTCGAAGGCTTTATCTATTTAAGTAAATGTAAAGCTGAAATTTTGAAAATGACTAGATTTGATTTGTTAACAAAAATATGGGAGAGGGAGAAATACAGACAAATGGAGATGGCCTTATGAGTTGCGATACTGCTGGTGATGGACAGAATACATAGTATGTAGAACTTATGGCTGTTTGGACTTATGTTACAAGATACCTTTGTCTAGTAATAGACAATCCTCGGTTATTGTTGATGATCGGTTAAGTTCAGACTATAGAGTTGAACGGAATTGACTTTAAGGTTGACAACAATTGTAAATTGAATGTACAGGCGGCGGAGGCGGCGGTGGTGGTGGTGGTGGCGGCGGTGGAAACGGCGGTGGCGGCGGCCTCGGCGCTGGCCTGGGGGTAATTCAGAACCTCGGTTTGGGCTTGGGCAGTGGCCTTGGAGGCGGCAGTGGATTAGGCGGCGGCGGCGGTGGTGGTGGTGGCGGCGGCAGCGGCGGCGGTTCACCTCTGGGCTCACTATCTCAAGACGTATCCCAAGATTTTCCGTGGTAATTGTTGAGGTACGGCACCATTGTAAGATAATTTCTGTAATTTTACTAGTAGGTCTCTATTGCCGGAGACCGTCTGGGTACCACCGCAGCTCCTATTGCAACCGAAAAATAGTAGTGTGCGAACATTACTGTGTTCCGGTTTGAAGGGCGCTGTAGCTAGTGTAATTACTGGGGTAACGAGACTTAACACCTTATGTCTAAACGACGAGCGCAATGTGGTGCAGTGTGTACCATCTTAACTATCACCACGTTGTCATGGGCAAGCGTGTCACTTACCATCAGGTGAACGTCTTGCTCGTCTCGTCGCATAGTAGTATAAAAAAAAAACTCTTTACTTACCTCTGACATCTGTATAGATGTTTACATATCATTGAGACGAGCTGAACTTTAATCTGTTGGTGATAGTTTCCCACTGACATTTGATTATATTGAAAATAAATAGAAATGATTCAGTATTAATACAATTGGATATTGAAAGTTTATACATAGCGATGGTAACAAAGCAGATGCGTTTTTTTTTGGCTTTTTGCTTCGGTTTTTGATACTGTGCTGACAAACTATCTGACGTCATTATAGTTTAATATGAAAGAGTTTGAAGATTTCACCTCACTTGGCGATAGTATATAAATAACCTCGATACTTTGTTTATTATCACCGTAATACGTTTATTATTTTCAGGACCTGATGACCAGTTCCTGATTATCGGAGAAGGATTTACAATAAAAATAAATCACGTGTTGTTATTAATAAAAAGTTGTTTTTGTATGATTTGTTTTATTTTTTAACATAATACTGTTATTAAAAAAATATTGGGTGAGACGATCAAGACGTCCACCTGGTGGTTAACGATGTGCCAGTTCTCGACAAAATGGCGCTAGTGTGCTCCTCGGCTACTATCATACCTTAAGTTTAATCAACGCAGTAATTTTATTAGCTGCAGTAGATTTTAAACTGGAACACAGTAGTGTGTGGCGGTATCTGGTAATAGACCATCCGCGAGCTGCTTAAATACTTTTCATCAAAATTCTTTATCTGTTCTTAAATAAAATGTGAAGGTAATAGTTTTTGTTGGTGGTCTATCACCGCAGCTCCTTTTTCTACCGGCGATTAGTACTGTACAAATACAAGTTGGGCCAAAAGAAGTTATCCGATGTTGTTTGGTTCTCATTTTTTTTGTAAATGAAAAACTTTGGTTCTGTCTTTTTGATTATGTTTATTTGAACCTTTAGAATTTTATTGGACAAGTCGAGAAGATGATATCGGCCAAATGGGCGCCGCCACAATTCGGTGATTCAATTTGGGCTTCCAATAGGGTGATTTATTTTGGCCCACCATGTATTGTATTACTATGTTGTGAAGCTAGTGACGTTACTGGGATAACGAGACTAAAGAACTTATGTGTAGACGACGAGCGTAATGTGGTGCAGTGTATACCATCATAACTAGCGCCGCGTTATAGGCAGTATCACTTACCATCAGGTGAAAGTCTAGCTCGTCGTTATGTAGAATAAAAAAAAGAAGCAATAGTGTACATACATTTCTAGTGAAACTATTTCATTTAACAAATTTCTTTGAGACAAGTGTGTATTGTAAATATCTTGTGTACCAACTCACCACCAGGTGATCATCGTCTCGAAGCTAAATGGTGTAACATAAAGGAATAAATGATCAAAATAATAATTTCTTTAGTAAATTTCACTTGCGTAAAACCATTGTAATTACTTATTTATTAAAGTGTGTACACAATGCGCTCTATTCTGTAAATAACAGACTATAAACTAGTTAGTGTTTGTTTATTTGTGTGTTCGTGATAATAAGACAATAATAAATAAATGAACATATTAATTTATCTAGAAATAATCTATTAAACAATATATTATTGTGTACATTGTTGGTATTTTATTAAAAACCTGAAGATGTCGTAGATCTGCCGCCAAAGACATTTTAGTAAAATACCATCGCAGCGTTTTTACTATCAAATAGTATTATGTAAATATGACTACGTTTCAGTTTGAATGGTGTAGTAGCTAATGATATTGCTGGGGTAAGGATAATTAACATCTTATGTATCACAACGAGTTCGTGTCGAATAAAAAGTAAATCGAGTTCGTGTATGCGCGCACGAGATAGGACGAAAGAGAGAATAATAAAATACTGTAAAAAAGATTTCAATGTATACGTCTCTTTCTCTATTCTGAAATGTAAGCTTTGTGTTGACGTTGACAGAAAGATTGTCATTTAGGTATGTATTAGTTTAGCATTTAACCAGGAGAGAAAGCCACAAGTGAAAAAAAGAAGGAACGTATTTTTTATCGATCGTTACAAAAAAATATAGAATTAAAATAGAGAATTCATTAAAACTCTTTTGTGAATTATAAAAGTGAAAAGGTCGATTTAAATATGAATATAAGAATAGTGAAGCATGAACTTTTAATTGTCGATTATTATAGATGAATCACATAGTGTTTAGTTTTAAAGAAGAAATGTAATAATAATTTATTTATATATCTTATATATATTTAGATTGAAATAGAGATACAGCGCGGAGAATAGCGAGGACAGCAAGACGGAGCGATACGGATAATGTATAGGAAAATATTACATCTCACTCTCTCAAATACTAAACCATATAAATATATTTATTATTGTCTAGTTTCGTTTCATTAAATCCAATTCACAACAAATCTGTAGTTAAAACATTTAAATGAAAGTACACAAATAGTTAATTATCGTTTATAATGTTTTTAGTAATCACCGTGTCCATTTCCAGGATTAAGAATTTGTGTAAAATTAATTTTTAAAACGGCTCTTGGAAGGAAATTCCTTTCGTAATCATTGTTTTTCATGAACATCACAATTTTCATGGATAATTAGCTAAATGTAAATAAAATCGAAAACAATGTTTCAGTAAGCTATATTGGTGGTTAATGCATAAATCTAACTCAAAAGACCTTAATTTAATCTTTGTGTATGTTATTTATTCATTTTCATTAAATGAAAACTCTAATTACGTTTTTTTGATATATTTAACATAATTCTCTTCATCAGTTAATTGATACAATTTCAATAGAATTAATATTTATGAACAGTAAAATTTAAATTGTTGCGTTTTTAAAGCAATGTCTCCAAACATAACTTTGTTCCAATAAATATAATAATTGTAAATCTTTTGGAGTAAACACAATACAACAATTTACAAGTCTTAAAAGGTATTTTTAATTTATACAATTATATTACATTCGGAATGTACGTTTACATTTATCTACGGTAATAACTTTGCTACTGCAAGTAAGTTGGTGATAGTTGGACAGAGCCTTTTTCACCATCAATACCAGATCACCATCTTACCGTAAATACCATCTGTTAAAACGAATAATTGATGATACTACACTCCCGGCCACATCTATCGGCCCACCTAGTGTTTAAAAGTTTTAACGGTGTCTAGCTAAAAATAAATGTTAGGTGCAGCAATAAGTTTTAATGCAGTTTTAAAGCTGTGTTTTTGGTCAACCTGTATGTATGTTTTGTTTTTAATTTTGAATTCAGGATTATGAAAAAAAACGAAAATTCGAGTCTGTTCATTGTTTTCAACGACCCAGGAATGGAGAAAACTTTTTTATTTCGCACAAGTTGGATTTTTTTTTGATGTGTCCGATTATTGGTTCCTTAAAAAGGCAAATCTGAACTTAGAGCCAGTTTTGACCAAAAAATATGGATACTCTGCCTGAAATTGTCGCCCAAGTTGTAAAACTTCTGCCGGCCAAATCAATTCGAAATTACAAAAAAAATAAAAAAAAAACATACCTAAGAGTTGACCAATAATCAGCTTTAAAACTGCATTAAAACTTATTGCTACATCTAACATTTATTTTTAGCTAGACACCGTCGAAACTTTAAACACTAGGTGGGCCGATAGATGTGTCCGGGAGTGTATTTCTTACTTAGTTTTTATTCTACAAGGCGACGAGGGAGACGTTCACCTGATAGTAAGTGATACCGTTGTTTATAACTTGGCGCTAGTTAAGATGGTGCTGCACCACATTGTTCTCCTCGTTTTGCGACATAAAGTATTGTCTCGTTACTCCAGTAATATAGCAGTACAGCGCGTTTCACAACAGTAATATTCGCTATCTAGACGGTCACCAGCAACAGAGACCTGACACCAGCGTATTATATTAATTATTTCTCATATCTGTAAGTAACGTTAAGAAATACAAGGTGGGCCAAAAGAAGTCATCCGATGTTGTTTGGCTTTAATTTATTTCTAAATAAAAGTCTTTGATTCTGTTATTTGTTTATGTTTATTTGAACTTTTAGAATTTAATTTGTCAAGTCGAGAAGATAACGACCAATTGGGCGCCGTCACAATTCGGTGATTCAATTTGGGCTTCCAATAGAGTGACTTCTTTTGGCCCACCTTGTATATTCACGATGGTATGAAATCACTTCACTACCTACAAATCTATGTAAAATGTGACCTTGGATTCAAACTTAGTATTTGCAGTTAAGAACCGTTTAGTTATATTATCTTTATAATGTATCTTATTCATTTATTTTGTATAATCTCTTCAAACTTTTGTAAAACAAAATTAAATGCGTCAAACCTTTTCGCCGCGTTTCGGCTGTGCAAATATTGTAATGGATACCATTGTGTCGATGTCGATTTATTACCAAATTTATCACCAACTGTGTATACATGGTGATTAAATACCGGGATACAACCTAAACATGTGGTTTCGCTCGTTAATTCTACTAGTTTATCAAAGCTAATGATTATATGCCGCTTATGGAACATGACGATGTTTACCACCACCGCAATGACAGATAAAACAGGATGTTCACATCAACGCCTGCTAATAAGTTTACCGGTATTTATTAAGGCTCGTTACCACAGTAATGTCTTTAGCTTCATTTACGGTGTCCAGTGAGAGTCTGTAATTCTTTTTTAAATTTAACGTAGCAATAAATTTTGAATATTGAGACCTGATCAACTTTTACTGGTGGTAAGTCGCCGGAGACTTTTTTGTAGTTACCACCGCAGCGATAGACAGTAGTTTGAAGGTGTTGTAGCCAGCGAAATTACTGTGGTAACGAGACAAACATCTTATGTGTCAAGAAGACGAGAACAAAGTGGCGCTGTGTATGGCACAACTAGCGCCACGTTGCGGACACGCGTATGAACTATAAGCTTTTCAAGTTTTCCTCATTTACATACATACACACAGATTTTGTTTTATTAGTAATAAAACGTGTATTATTAGTGTAATTAATACAAATATTAACTTATACGTATGTAAATGGAATTGTTTCGACATTGCGATCATATAAAAGCAGCGTACGGCAACAATTCTTCAGTGCAGGCTGAATACATCTAGAAGATGAAGCTAAAGATCGCCGTACTGTTGTTTCTGGTAAGTGTTGTTGTAGTCGCTATTAGAAATAAGATTATGGTAGCTCCTGGCTGTTGAGGCGACTAAATTAGTCTTCGTGTCCGTTGGCTTTGAATGGGAGGCCCATCGTCTTCTAAACGAGCATGGAATGGATAGCGAGGATGCCGGAGCTGGTTACAACCTATCCTGGGACATGCATAGAAGCTTCAAGGAGTTTTTTACTTGGAAGTAACCCCAAATAACCTGGACATATCTGAAAAATAAATATAAATTATCATAACAGACAATCACGATATCTAGCGTCCGTCTTTATTTGATCTTTAGTGCCATCTCCTTATCCTGACGCGCATTTTAAAGCTGGTGTCACCAGCTCTAATGATCTATCAACATTACGCAGCAGTTTTCAAATTTCGGTTTTCATCTCGTCAATAGATAATCGATTTATGTTTCAGGTGGGATCGACGCTGGGTAAGCCGACTTTTGGCGTTGGTACGTTGTTTTCTGAATAATAATACTTTATCATAATTAAAAGAAGAAACAGACTATAAATGGAAACTTTAAAGAGACCATTGATTCTATTTTATTATTATCTGCAATGAGCTAGACGTTTTGACTCATTGGTGTTATAGCCGATTATCAGGTTGGTCTGGTGGGTTCAAAGAAACCCCTCTATCAACCAAACAACGCTAATGGCTCTGGAATTGTAACGAAGGACCTCTAAGGACGCAATAAGTCCAGGAAATAAAACATAGGATCAAAAAGGATCTGCAACATCAACATTTTTTACTTATCCATCTTCAGGATTTGGTTGATTTTTTATTTGCTTCGGGGTTACACCTTTTCCTAATAGTAATTGAGGGTTGTAACCACAGTAATTTTAATAGCCGTAGCGCCCTTCTAACCGGAAAGCAGTAACACTACTGTTTGGAGACAGAAATTGGTATTGATTTGGTACTAGAACATCTCCAACGGAAGCCAGTGATATTTCATTTATACTTTTATTTTAAGGTGACGGTCTCGGCGGCGGATTAGGAGTCGGCGTGAAGTTCGGTGTAGGAGCTGCTAAGAAAATCGGAGCTGGTGGCCTCGGCGGCGGTCCTGCTCGCTTGCCGCTACACGGTGTGCCCGTACACCACGGACTGGTGCCATTGCCAGGTGCTTATTCTCCAGTGACAATTAGGAGATAAAGGTTTAATCTTCATAAGTTTAAAACAAATTAAAATCTTAATAACTTTTCTATCAGGCGCAAAAGATGGAAATGTAGACTGCCTCGATAACCTCGGCGAAGGGGGAGTAATTGGCGCTGGAGGCGGAGGAGGTGGCGGAGGCGGAGGCGGAGATGAAGGCTTAGGCAATCTCGGCGGTGGAGGCGGAGGAGGTGGCGGAGGCGGAGATGATGGTCTAGACAACCTCGGCGGTGGAGGCGGAGGAGGTGGCGGAGGCGGAGGAGGCGGCGGTGGTGGAGGCGGAGGCGGAGATGATGGTCTAGACAACCTCGGCGGTGGAGGCGGAGGAGGTGGCGGAGGCGGAGGCGGAGATGAAGGCTTAGGCAATCTCGGCGGTGGAGGAGGCGGCGGTGGTGGAGGCGGAGGCGGAGATGATGGTCTAGACAACCTCGGCGGTGGAGGCGGAGGCGGTGGTGGAGGCGGAGGCGGAGATGATGGTCTAGACAACCTCGGCGGTGGAGGCGGCGGCGGTGGTGGAGGCGGAGGCGGAGATGATGGTCTAGACAACCTCGGCGGTGGAGGCGGAGGCGGTGGTGGAGGCGGAGGCGGAGATGATGGTCTAGACAACCTCGGCGGTGGAGGCGGTGGCGGTGGTGGAGGCGGAGGCGGAGATGATGGTCTAGACAACCTCGGCGGTGGAGGCGGAGGCGGTGGTGGAGGCGGAGGCGGAGATGATGGTCTAGACAACCTCGGCGGTGGAGGCGGAGGCGGTGGTGGAGGCGGAGGCGGAGATTAAGGCCTAGACAACCTCGGCGGTGGAGGTGGTGGAGGCGGTTCAAGTGGTCTAAATGTTCTGTAAAGTGTAATATATCTCCGAAAAATCTTCAGTTGCATATTATAGAAACCAAAATTTATAACCATTTATGTAAATTTAAAATAGAAACCATCGTAATATTCATAAATAATTAATAAAACATATATACAGCATGAAAACCATTTGTTTTAATTTTAGTTGTCCGCATGCTTTCAGATCTAGATTTTTTTTAAGCTAAGTTAATGTGAAACATTACTATAAATATTAGGTATATATATACACTACATAATAATTATATATTATAGAAATATACAAAACTTTATGTCCGAAATACAATATTGTACGGTACCGAGTGAAAATTCGAAATGAATTTTTAGAGTTTGGATTTTTTATGTAAATAATCTATTGTATTAATATTCAAAGTAATAAGTTTCAGTGTTTAAGCAATAAGTTATGCTATAGAGAAAGTTAAGTCTAGCTTCCAACCCCGAACGGCCTCTGGTTACATTCAGTCATAGAATCAAACTTTTCGGATACAATAGTATTAGAAACATCTATTCAAATATAAATTCAAGCTGCCATAGTACCCACAATCACACGTCGCCAGTTACATTTCTCACACTGCCCAAATATGAATGTAGCGAGACTTACCCTCCCTTTTTTTATTTTACTCTTTTAAAAATTCGATACAACTACTGTTTTACTAACAAAATGTTTTTATACACAATTATTTTTCCTCAATATCTAACACTAGTAATTTTGAAGGACACTTACTGCGTACTAATTGTCATGCGTATTGTCTTTTTAAACCTATTAAATTTGTAGCTGGCTATACATATATCTAGGCGCACGATGGTGCTGCCATCTATTATAAAAATGTTAAAACTTAATTTTATCAAATAGTTACGCAAATATGTAACGAAAATGTTTATAGACTTACGGCGATGCTGCCATCTATTTTTAAAATGTTTAAACTCAATTTTTAGCAACTATTTAGGCAAATATGTAACGATAATATATCTCGTTGATTACTATGAATTTATATTAATATTTCTGCATGTTTCTCTGTAGTTACGTTGATGCGTTATATGGTAATTTATTAAGATTTGTTACCGACAATTCAGCTTTGTTAGAATATAAAAAATCAGTACGATAAAACCAAATAAAAGGAGACACCTTTAGACGTTTCTTTAAATAGTTTGTTATTTTATATTGTTAATGTAATTATAAAGTGACGAGTAATTTTACATTTGTATTAATAATGAAAATAGTCACGTAATTAATGAATAACCCAGCGTGGTATTTCAAACCTTAACCATCACTGAATACATCGGATTTGTATTCTGCCTTTGGGGTGTATTGTTTATTTTATTTTACAACTTTGTACAATACAAACAAATAGACTATGACAGACAAATAGACAATGGTTACACGGAAATGAAATGGTACAGGCGAGCTTAACTCACAATGAGTTTTCCACCAGCTAACCTTAGCGAAAAAGAAAAGTTCTATAGCGGTAGTGTACAACAAAGTGTTTAAATATAATATATTTAACATACATGTGTACTTACAAATATATACAAGAAACAAAATACATATATATATACAAAAAAATTATCTAAGTGAATTAAGATGCTATAATCCATAAATAGATATTTATCATTTTTTATGAAGAAAAGTTATCTCCCTACTCAGAGTTTGATTTTTGTAACGAATCCCTGCGAAATCTATGGCCATCCGCCGATATATACTAACAAAAGGTATTAATTAAATACTTATAATAGTTTTGTTGGAAATTATCTACAACTGTGCACACAAGTGCCGGTACCGCCGCTCGTTTCTAGAACATACTCTCATGTGACGTCATTGGCTCAAGGCTGCGCCAAATACAAAATGGTCGCCGTTGGAATTTGTTTTAGTGCATTAACATGAAACTAAACGAAATTATTTTGATTCGATAGAATCGTTAAAAATGATTTTAATACATATCAGGCTTAATGGATCTTCGTTAGTATGTATAAGTCTGGAAAAAGAATTGCATGTGCTTGTGTATGCGATCTGATTGTTCGATGAAAACCGTCTTAAAATTTAGAAAAATTAAGAAACACCATTTTGATTATTAAATCTATATCTATATAATAAAAATGAATCGCTGTTCGTTAGTCTCGCTAAAACTCGAGAACGGCTGGATCGATTTGGCTAAATATTGTCTTGAATTATTCGTGGAAGTCCAGGGAAGGTGTCAAAGGCGAGAAAATATGGAAAATGTGCCAGGAATATGGTAAAAACAACAATTTCACTTTTCCATTAAGGTGACCAGATTTTTAGATGGGCAAAGCGAGACAACTCTGAAGGGAGTAATAATATCGTAATAATTTTGTACTTTTAACATAAGTACAATTTATGAATATAAAAAAATGTATAATATTTTATTCCTTGACATATTTTTATTTGAGTGAATTTGTTTCAGTAGATTTTTGCCATTTTTAAAATATTGTAAAAATCTCCACAAGAATTTGTCGAATTAGTTTGATGGACTTGATATATTTGCAAAATTTTATTCGTATATTTCTGTCGAGGTTAAGGTCGGTGATATACTTCTTGTCATCAATATAAAATATGAAGACTACGAGTATTTTAAGCTAAGTTTAGGAAATATTATGTATTTATGAAATATTTAAACAAATTACTTACTTTAATTTTCTATTGCAAGAAACAGATTTGTAATATTTATTTGTTTAATTAGCTTGCTAGCACGCAGTACGAACACGAAGTGTATCATCAGAGAGGTAAATACAATGTAACTGGGTAGCAAAAGCAATATGTTACGCAAAACAATGATTATCATAAAAATAAAATTTAACCTAATTCTAAAAGTTCTTTACGCGGACTGCATTCGTGACGCGGGATTAATTGTGAAAAATCGGGACAGTCCCGCCAAAAGCGGGACGTCTGGTCACCTTACCTTAGATACACAAAACGTCAAACATTTGAAGTGCGTCCCGTCACTTAAAAACCAAATACAATTTAAAAGAATATTTTTGATTTTGGCATTTGACATTGACAACCAACAATTTCTGATTACAACTATAATATTTTACGAGAAAATGAGGAACGTGGTGGACAAAATGACCACGCAGACATTTTTTTTAAATATTTTTATTCTTTTGTTTTATACGTGTACACATGACACTGGCTCACGCACAAACCGTGCTCATGCCATCAATTGGGAAGAAGAAGAATATTTTACGAACTTTAGCGGGAATCTGGGCGTGAAGGTCGCGTTGTCTCGGTTGAATTTTAATTTTTTTGTGCATAATGCAGTTGAATGTTCAATGTGAGTGTATCATGCAGTAAATTAGTGTGTTCGTGTGCAGCGATTGTAGAATTCAAGCAGGAACACCGCTGTCCTAAGTTCAGATTGGTTCAAAATTGTAGTTAAGTCTTAACTTTACTTTGTTGATCTTTTGTGATAGTGACACTATTTACCGCTAAAAATTGAAAATTGAAAACTGAAAACTGAAAATTGAAAATGGAAAATGAAAATTAGAAAATGGAAATGGAAAATGGAAAAAGAAAAACGGAAAATTGAAATCTGACTTCTGACATCTGAAATCTGAAATCTAGAAACCAGAACTCAGAAACTAGACACCAGAAACCAGAATACAGAAACCAGAATACAGAAACTAGTAACCAGAAACCAGAATACAGAAACCAGAAACTAGACACCAGAACACAGAAACCAGAAACCAGAAACCAGAAACCAGAATACAGAAACGAGAAACCAGAAACCAGAAACCAGAAACCAGAATCCAGAAACCAGAAACCAGAAACCAGAATACAGAAACGAGAAACCAGAAACAGAAACCAGAAACCAGAATACAGAAACGAGAAACCAGAAAACCAGGAAACCAGAAACAGAAACCAGAAACCAGAAACCAGAAACAGAAACCAGAAACCAGAAACCAGAATACAGAAACCAGAACCAGAAACCAGAAACCAGAAACCAGAAACCAGAAACCAGAAACCAGAATACAGAAACCAGAAACCAGAAACCAGAAACCAGAAATCAGAAACTAGAATACAGAAACCAGTAACCAGAAACCAGTAACCAGAAACCGGAAACCAGAAACTAGACACCAGTAACCAGAAACCAGAAAGCAGAAACCAGAAACTAGAAACCAGTAACCAGAAATCAGAAACCAGAAACCAGTAACCAGAAACCTGAAACCAGAAACTAGACACCAGTAACCAGAAACCAGAAAGCAGAAACCAGAAACCAGAAACCAGTTAAGTTAGATAACCAGTTAGTTAGAAAGTTAAGTTTTGACCACATTGTTTACTAAATATGAAACGTTCTGAAATTATCATTCAGCTTTTTCATTTATTGATTATGAGGCGATACGAAGTTTGCTGGGTTAGCTAGTTTATTAATAAATATATAACTAGTCATAATTCTAATACAAACACGAAACTATACTCCCGGACACATCTATCGGCCCACCTAGTGTTTAAAAGTTTTAGCGTTGCCTAGCTAAAAATAAATGTTAGGTGCAGCAATAAGTTTTAATGCAGTTTTAAAGCTGATTTTTTGGTCAACCCTTATGTATGTTTTTTTTAACATTAAATTCAGGGTTATGAGAAAAAAAACGAAAATTCGTGTCTGTTCATTGTTTTCAACGACCCAGGAATTCGAGGAATTCGGCCTTCGCCTTCGCCTTCGCTTCGCCTTCGCCTCGCCTTCGCCTTCGCCGTCGCCTTCGCCTCGCCTTCGCCTTCGCACTTCGCCTTCGCCTTCGCCTTCGCCTTCGCCGTCGCTTCGCCTTCGCCTCGCTTCGCCTTCGCTTCGCATTCGCCTCGCCTTCGCTTCGCCTTCGCTCGCCTTCGCCTCGGCCTTCGCCTTCGCCTTCGCCTTCGCCTGCCTTCGCCTTCGCTTAGCCTTCGCCTTCGCCTTCGCTTAGCCTTCGCCTTCGCCTTCGACTTCGCCTTCGCCTTCGACTTCGCCTTCGCCTTCGCATTCGCCTTCGCCTTCGCCTTCCCTTCGCCTTCGCTTCGCCTTCGCCTTCGCCTTCGCCTTCGCTTCGCCTCGCCTTAGCCTTCGCCTTCGACTTCGCCTTCGCATTCGCCTTCGCCTTACGCCTTCGCCTTCGCCGTCGCCTTCGCCTCGCCTCGCCTTCGCTTCGCCTTCGCCGTCGCCTTCGCCTTCGACCTTCGCCTTCGCATTCGCCTTCGCCTTCGCCTTCGCCTTCGCCTTCGCTTCGCATTCGCCTTCGCTTAGCCTTCGCCTTCGCTTAGCCTTCGCCTTCGACTTCGCCTTCGCCTTCGCTTAGCCTTCGCCTTCGCTTAGCCTTCGCCTTCGCATTCGCCTTCGCCTTAGCCTTCGCCTTCGACTTCGCCTTCGCCTCGCATTCGCCTTCGCCTTCGCTTAGCCTTCGCCTTCGACTTCGCCTTCGCATTCGCCTTCGCCTTCGCCTTCGCTTAGCCTTCGCCTTCGCCGTCGCCTTCGCCTTCGGCCTTCGCCTTCGCATTCGCCTTCGCCTTCGCCTTCGCCTTCGCTTAGCCTTCGCCTTCGCCTTCGCATTCGCCTTCGCCTTCGCCTTGCCTTCGCCTTCGACTTCGCCTTCGCCTTCGCCTGCGCCTTCGCCTTCGCCTTCGACTTCGCCTTCGCCGTCGCCTTCGCCTTCGCATTAGCCTTCGCCTTCGCCTTCGCCTTCGGCCTTCGCCTTCGCCTTCGCCTTAGCCTTCGCTTCGCCTTAGCCTTCGCCTTCGCATTCGCCTTCGCCTTAGCATTCGCCTTCGCCTTCGGCCTTCGCCTTCGTTCGCCTTCGCCTTAGCATTCGCCTTCGCCGTCGCCTTCGCTTCGGCCTTCGCCTTCGACCTTCGCCTTCGCATTCGCCTTCGGCCTTCGCTTCGCATTCGCATTCGCCTTCGCCTTAGCCTTCGCATTCGCATTCGCCTTCGCCTTCGCCTCGCATTCGCCTTCGCCTTCGCCTTCGCATTCGCTTCGCCTTAGCCTTGCCTTCGCCTTAGCCTTCGCCTTCGCTTAGCCTTCGCCTTAGCCTTCGCCTTCGCACTTCGCCTTCGCACTTCGCCTTCGCCATTCGCCTTCGCCTCGCCTTAGCCTTCGCTTCGCCTTCGCCTCGCATTCGCCTTCGCCTTAGCCTTCGCCTCGCCTTCGCCTTCGCATTCGCCTTCGCCTTCGTCCTTCGCCTTCGCTTCGCTTCGCCTCGCTTCGCCTTCGCATTCGCCTTCGCTTCGCCTTCGCATTCGCTTCGCCTTGCCTTCGCCTTCGCACTTCGCCTTCGCTTAGCCTTCGCCTTCGCTTCGCCTTCGCATCGCCTTCGCCTTCGCCTTCGCTCGCCTTCGCCTTCGCCTCGCATTCGCCTTCGACTTCGCCTTCGCTTCGCCTTCGCCTTCGCCTTCGGCCTTCGCTTCGCCTTCGCTTCGCCTCGCCTTCGCCTTCGCCTTCGCCTCGCCTTCGCCTTCGCATTCGCATTCGCCTTCGCCTTAGCCTTGCCTTCGCCTTCGCCTTCGCCTTCGCCTTCGCCTTCGCCTTCGCCTTCGCATTCGCATTCGCCTTCGACTTCGCCTTCGCCTTGCCTTCGCCTTCGCCTTCGCCTCGCCTCGCCTCGCCTTCGCTTCGCATTCGCTTCGCCTTCGCCTGCGCCTTCGCCTTCGCCTTCGCCTTCGCCTTCGCATCGCCTTCGCCTTGCCTTCGCCTTCGCCTTCGCCTTCGCCTTCGCCTTCGCCTTCGCCTTCGCCTTCGCCTTCGCCTTCGCCTTCGCTTCGCCTTCGCCTTCGCTTAGCCTTCGCCTTCGCCTTCGCCTTCGCCTTCGCCTTCGCCTGCGCCTTCGCCTCGCCTTAGCCTTCGCTTCGCCTTCGCCTTCGGCCTCGCCTTCGCCTCGCCTTCGCCTTCCCTTCGCCTTCGACTTCGCCTTCGCATTCGCCTTCGCCTTGCGCCTTCGCCTTCGCTTCGCCTTCGCCGTCGCTTCGCCTTCGCCTTAGCCTTCGCCTCGCCTTCGCCTCGCCTTCGCTTCGCCTTCGCTTCGCTTCGCCTTAGCCTTAGCCTTCGCCTTCGCCTTCGCCTTCGCCTTCGCATCGCCTTCGCCTTCGCCTTCGCATTCGCCTCGCCTTCGCCTTCGCCTTCGCCTTCGCCTCGCCTTCGCCTTCGCCTGTTCGCCTTCGCCTTCGCCTTCGCCTTCGCCTTCGCCTTCGCCTTCGCCTTCGCCTTCGCACTTCGCCTTCGCCTCGCCTTCCCTTCGCCTTCGCCTTACGCCTTCGCCTTCGCCTTCGCCATTCGCCTTCGCCTCGCCTCGCCTTCGCCTTCGCCTTCGCCTTCGCCTTCGCCTCGCCTTCGCCTTCGCCTTCGCCTCGGCCTTCGCCTTCGCCTTCGCCCGCCTTCGCCTTCGCCTCGCCTCGCCTTCGCCTTCGCCTTCGCTTCGCCTTCGCCTCGCCTTCGCCTTCGCCTTCGCCGTCGCCTTCGCCTTCGCCTTCGCCTTCTCGCCTTCGCCTTCGCCTTCGCCTTCGCCTTCGCCTTCGCCTTCGCCTTCGCCTTCGCCTTCGCCTTCCGCCTCGCCTCGCCTTCGCCTTCGCCTTCGCCTTCGCCTTCGCCTTCGCCTTCGCCTTCGCCTTCGCCTTGCCTTCGCCTCGCCTTCGCCTTCGCTTCGCCTTCGCTTAGCCTTCGCCTTCGCTTCGCCTTCGCCTGCGCCTTCGCCTTCGCCTTCGCCTTCGCCTCGCCTTCGCCTTCGCCTTCGCCTTCGGCCTTCGCCTTCGCCTTCGCCTCGGCCTTCGCCTTCGCCTCGCCTTCGCCTTCGCCTTGCGCCTTCGCCTTCGCCTTCGCCTTCGCTTCGCCTTCGGCCTCGCCTTCGCCTTCGCCTTCGCCTTCCCTTCGCCTTCGCCTCGCCTTCGCCTTCGCCTTCGCCTTCGCCTTCGCCCTTCGCCTTCGCTTCGCCTTCGCCATTCGCCTTCGCTTCGCTTCGCCTTCCGCCTTCCGCCTTCGCCTTCGCCTTCGCCTTCGCCTTCGCCTTCGCCTTCGGCCTTCGCCTTCGCTTCGCCTTCGCCTTCGACTCGCCTTCGCCTTCGCCTTCGCCTTCGCCTTCGCCTTCGCCTTCGCCTTCGGCCTTCGCTTCGCTTCGCCTCGCCTCGCCTTCGCCTTGCCTTCGCCTTCGACTTCGCCTTCGCCTCGCCTTAGCCTTCGCCTTCGCCTCGCCTTCGCCTTCGCCTTCGCCTTCGCCTTCGCCTTCGCCTTCGCGCTTCGCCTTCGCCTTCGCCTAGCCTTCGCCTTCGCCTTCGCCATTCGCCTTCGCCTTCGCCTCGCCTTCGCCTTCGCCTTCGCCTCGCCTTCGCTTCGCCTTCGCCTTCGCCTTCGCATTCGCCTTCGCTTCGCCTTCCGCCTTCGCCTTCGCCTTCGCCTTCTCCTTCGCCTTCGCCTCGCCTTCGCATTAGCCTTCGCCTTCGCCTTCGCCTTCGCCTCGCCTTCGCCTTCGCCTTCGCCTTAGCCTTCGCATTCGCCTTCGCCTTCGCCTTCGGCCTTCGCCTTCGCCTTCGCCTTCGCCCTTCGCCTTCGACTTCGCCTTCGCTTCGCCTTCGCATTCGCCTTCGCCTTAGCTTCGCCTTCGCCTCGCCTTCGCCTTCGCTTCGCTTCGCCTCGCCTTAGCCTTCGCTTCGCCTTCGCATTAGCCTTCGCCTCGCCTTCGCCTTAGCCTTCGCCTTCAGCCTTCGCCTTCGCCTTCGCCTCGGCCTTCGCCTTCGCCTTCGCCTTCGCCTTCGCCTTCGCCTTCGCCTCGCCTTCGCCATTCGCCTTCGCCTTCGCCTTCGCCTCGCCTTCGCATTCGCCTTCGCCTTCGCCTTCGCCTTAGCCTTCGCCTTCGCCTTCGACCTTCGCCTTCGCCTTCGCCTTAGCCTTCGCCTTCGCCTTCGGCCTTCGCCTTCCCTTCGCCTTCGCCTTGCATTCGCCTTCGCCTTGCCTTCGCCTCGCTTCGCCTTCGCCTTCGCCATTCGCCTTCGCTTCGCCTTCGCCTTCGCCTTCGCCTTCGCTTAGCCTTCGCCTTCGCCTTCGACCTTCGCCTTCGCTTCGCCTTCGCTTCGCCTTCGACCTTCGCCTTCGCGCCTTCGCCTTCCCTTCGCCTTCGCCTTCGCATTCGCCTTCGCTTCGCCTTCGCCTTCGCTTCGCCTTCGACTTCGCCTTCGCCTTCGCCTTCGGCCTTCGCCTTCGCATTAGCCTTCGCCTTCGTTCGCCTTCGCCTCGCCTTCGCCTTCGCCTCGCCTTCGCATTCGCCTTAGCCTTCGCCTTCGCCTTCGCCTTCGCTTCGCCTTCGCCTTCGCCTTCGCCTTCGCCTTCGCCTTCGCCTTCGCCTTGCCTTCGCCTTCGCCTTCGCTTCGCCTTCGCTTCGCCTTCGCCTTCGCTTCGCCTTCGCTTCGCCTTCGCCTTCGCCTTCGCCTTCGCCTTCGCCTTCGCCTTCGCCTTCGACTTCGCCTCGCCTTCGCCTTCGCCTCGCTTCGCCTTCGCCATTCGCCTTCGCCTTCGCTTGCCTTCGCCTCGCTTCGCCTTCGCCTTCGCCTTCGCCTTCCCTTCGCCTCGCCTTCGCCTTCGCCTTCGCTTCGCCTTCGCCTTCGCCTCGCCTTCGCCTTCGCCTTCGCTTCGCCTTCGCCTTCGCCTTCGCCTTCGCCTTCGCCTTGCCTTCGCCTCGCCTTCGCCTTCGCCTTCGGCCTTCGCCTTCGCCTTCGCCTTCGCCTTCGCCTATCGCCTTCGCCTTCGCCTCGCCTTCGCCTTCGCCTTCGCCTTCGCATCGCCTTCGCCTTCGCCTTCGCCTTCGCCTTCGCCTTCGCCTTCGCCTTCGACTTCGCCTTCGCCTTCGCCTTCGCCTTGCCTTCGCCTCGCCTTCGCCTTCGCCTTCGCTTCGCCTTCGCCTTCGCCTCGCCTTCGCCGTCGCCTTCGCTTCGCCTTCGCCTTCGCATCGCCTTCGCCTTCGCCTTCGCCTTGCGCCTTCGCCTTAGCCTTCGCCTTCGCCTTCGCCTTCGCCTTCGCCTCGCCTTCGCCTTAGCCTTCGCCTCGCCTTCGCCTTCGCATCGCCTTCGCCTTCGCCGTCGCCTCGCCTTCGCCTTCGCCTTCGCACTTCGCCTTCGCTTCGCCTCGCCGTCGCCTTCGCCTTCGCCTTCGCCTTCGCCTTCGCTTCGCCTTCGCCTCGCTTCGCCTTCGCCTCGCCTTCGCCTTCGCCTCGCCTCGCCTTCGCCTTGCCTCGCCTTCGCCTTCGCCTTCGCCTTCGCCTTCGCCTTCGCCTTCGCATTCGCCTCGCCTTCGCTTCGCCTTCGCTTCGCCTTCGCCTTCGCCTTCGCCTTCGCCTTCGCCCTTCGCCTTCGCCTTCGCCTTCGCCTTCGCCTTCCCTTCGCCTTCCGCCTTCGCCTCGCCTCGCCTTCGCCTTCGCCTTAGCCTTCGCCTCGCCTTCGCCTTCGCCTTCGCCTTAGCCTTCGCCTTCGACCTTCGCCTTCGCCTTCGCTTCGCCTTCGCCTTCGCCTTCGCCTTCGCCTTCGCCTTAGCCTTCGCCTTCGCCTCGCCTTCGCCTTCGCCTTCGGCCTTCGCCTTCGCACTTCGCCTTCGCCTAGCCTTCGCCTTCGCCTTGCCTTCGCTTCGCCGTCGCCTTCGCCTTCGCCTCGCCTTCGCATTCGCCTTCGCATTCGCCTCGCCTTCGCTTCGCCTTCGCCTTCGCCTTCGCCTTCGCCTTCGCCTTCGCCTTCGCCTCGCTTCGCCTTCGCCTTCGCCTTCGCCTTCGCCTTCGCTTCGCCTTCGCCTTCGCCTTCGCCTTCAGCCTTCGCCTTCGCCTTCGTCCTTCGCCTTCGCATTCGCCTCGCCTCGCCTTCGCCTTCGCCTTCGGCCTTCGCCTTCGCCTTCGCTCGCCTTCGCCTTCGACTTCGCCTTCGCCTTCGCCTTCGCTTCGCCTTCGCCTTCGCCTTCGCTTAGCCTTCGCCTTCGCATTCGCTTCGCCTTCGCATTCGCCTTCGCATTCGCTTCGCCTTCGCATTCGCTTCGCCTTCGCATCGCCTTCGCCTTAGCCTTCGCCTTAGCCTTCGCCTTAGCCTTCGCCTTCGCCTTCGCCTTCGCCTTCGCCTTCGCCTTCGCCTTCGCCTTCGCCTTCGCCTTCGCCTTCGCCTTCGCCTTCGCCTTCGCCTTCGCCTTCGCCTTCGCCTTCGCCTTCGCCTTCGCCTTCGCCTTCGCCTTACATTGTAGCAGTGTTCGGCGCGGCGGTTCGAACGTAAGTGAGCCCGGGTAACGACCGGCGGCCGTTTTATATAGTAATTTCGTGGAGGGGCGCTCGATGGCGCGATGACGTGTCCGCGCACCTGCGTCACCGTGGTGTTCCCAATAATAAAAAATACAATAAATTTAATATTCTTTGTTTTTTAAACGCTGACAATACCCAATTCTGTAATATTTTTTTCCTGTTTTTGCAATATTTTCCTATTGTATCATTAAAATATACACATTGCATAAAAGAGAATTTGTTAATGGCGGGTACATTAAAAATTTTGGGATTAAACGTCACTTGTTAATAAATATATTTTTTTAAATCATAATTTGTAATAACTAAATAAATTATGCTGCTATTGTTAGATATTGAGAAAAATAATTGTGATAACCGACATTTTGTTAGTAAAATAGTAGGTGTATTGATTTTAAAAGATTGAAAGTGAAAAAGGGAGGGGATGCCGTAACGTCGTTTCGCTATAAATAGCGGATGAGTGTGATTCTCGCTACATTCGTGTTTGGGCAGTGTGCGATGTGTGAGCTCTGACTGGTGACGTGTCAAAGTGAGAGGTATGGCTGATTTAATTTATATTTGAATAGATTAGTTTCTAATACTATGGAGAACAAGTAGTTATAATTGGAGCATGTCAAATTTTCTGCTGCGCTGGCAGTAGCTTTTAATAGCACCCGTAACTATGCTCACAAATCACAATCGCGCTGTTGCAAGCTTTAGAAAACAAACTTTAAGGTTGAAAATGTTTTTGCATATTTCTAGAACTAAAACTAGAGAGAAATAAAGTTTGTTTCATAATTACCACTGACAGAACAAAGTCAAACCCGTGATTTTAGGCATACAAAACTAAATGAAATTTTTACTGTATATATGTAATATACTACTGGTAAAATTATTAATATTTTTTGATGTTCCTCCACTAAATCCTCGATTTTTTACATTAATACATCCAACAGGAACCTCGCATTAAAATTATTGCTACATTTTACGAATTATCGGGAATTAGTTTAAATTTATTACAAAATTGTAGAATTTTGTATTCATTTGTAAATTTTTGTTGTAGTTATATTGTAATGTACTGAAAGACGGTAGGACAAAACCATGAATGTTATTTTGTATACGGATTTTAACTGCGAATAGTTAATTTAAATATTGAAATGTTTTAGAACAAATTACGAAGGCTGCGGCCGGAGGTTGCAAAAAAAAAGGCAAATGGAACTTAAAATTAAATTTATTAAAAATAAAAAGTTACAATCTACATTACGACTAATGGGTGCTTAATGCTCAGCGATTGAACAAGAAGTGTTGATCCTCAGTGGCCCCGAATCTTAGGGCCGGGCGACGTCGTTGGTGGCACGTAGCGCGGGCTCCGCGGTTCCGCGTAGCGTGTGGGAACTGGATGCAGGTGCGCGAGCCTTTCCGAAGAATCCACCAAGTTACAGCAACCTGGGTGGCGGCGTGGTATGCACTTCCTAGCATACTAGGTTGCGTAACAAACACAATTCATTCAATAGAGACAAAGAAAGTATAGTAATATAATAGTATAAGTAAGTAAACGTTGTATTATCGGAAACGGTCAAAAGCTATTTATTTAAAATAGAGACTTCAAAGGATTGTATTATAAAGATTTACACTAAAAGGACGATTATAATGTACCCGGAAATATCGCATAATGCGTTTAAAATTACGCACTGCGAATATTGTTTTGGCTTACGGACCGATATATAGGACACCTTAATCACATTATATATTAAATACCAACCACTCTGTTACATCGTAACGAAGTTTATTTTCTTCGCTCACCTTGATCAAAATCCGCCATCTTGTCCCTCTCCTCTTTTTTGACACCGCGTCTTAAATCAATTAAACTACTCATTAATATTTATAACCAGATTTTTCTAATATTATCAAAATAATTATACATGTCTGTTTATTATTTTAATAGAGCATTTGTTTCAAAAACAATTAATAGTAAATATTAAAATATCAAATAATATAAGACCTGAAAAGATCGATAATCGACAGATACACAACTCGAAAGCTGTACATCTTCTCATAATCGATATTGTTAAACACACTGACACATATATTACATTACATGTTGATTTAAAAATTGACAAAATCATTACACGAAAATGGAAAGGTATAGGCGTGCTCAACTCATATTGACTTTTCTAAAAGCTAACGTTAGTGAAAAAGAAAAAAATCGATACGGGTAGTTAACGTACACAAAGTATTTAAATATACTAAATATAATAAACCGAAGAAATGATGAATTTTGTCATTTCTTATTTAAACAAAATAAATGAAAAACAATATACCATCAACATATATATTTATACAAAATATTAAATAAGTAAAAATTTAACATTTACTAATAATATTAATAATTTAAATGACGCACGGTTAGAACAATATGTGCAAATATTGAAACAAACGCCATTATATAAAAACCAACAAACTGTCGCAGCTCTTCACATCGGCTGAGGCATTTAAGGCAGCTTGTTGTCTACAAGTGGTTTTATTCCACTATCCTTCTCCATTACTTCATCTCTCCTCCTCTTTATAGTATTACTAATTACATGTTTATGTATAAAAGCCCATTTTATCTACGAGTCTGATGAAGCCATGTTTAAACAGTCAAATAGACGGCACATGTTCCGAAAAAAAAAGCAGTTTCCTGTTCGCTGCAAATCGTCTGCACGATGAAGCTTAATATCTTCTTTATGTTGTATCTGGTGAGTCATTTCACTTTTGTTAACGATCGCTACCATATATAATAAATGCAAAAATCGTCCAGCGGACAGATATGTTGAAAGCCGTTGATTACAATCGGTTTCTGTTTCAGGTGATGCTGGCTTTAGGCGCACAATTGGATGGCGGTAAGAATAATTGAATAATCAATTTATATATTATTGAAATTGCGTGTAAATAACGCATAGATATTTAAGCATTATAAGCGATCTTCTAGTGTCCTTCAAACTAAGCCAAATGCAATTCTAGGGACAAATTTTAAAAAGGCATCCCCAAGAGTATACTATTGTAACTACCGCAAAATTGCATGATGTTAAAATAACGTAATGTTATCTATTCTCACAGACGATGGTGGGAGCGGTGTAGACGTGAACAAAGGTGGTGCACCCACATTCAGAACCACTTCCAGACAAATGATTAACATAACAGAAAGCTACAATATTAACTTTTAGATTTTTATAAAACTAAAAGAAATGTTTATTACTTGTTACATTAAAATATATCTACGCGACGTTTGTATTTATTTATCTAAAATCTTAAACCTGCCGCGGTGAATTGCCTAGTTTCATTTATTAACTTAAATTGATTATTTTCTTTAAAAAAAACATTCTTCTTCTTAAAGTGCCTCTCCATTTCTGGAGGTTGGCAGAAATTCGCAGAACTGACGGCCAACCTCCAGTAAAAAATATTAAAATAAGTCAACTTATCGATAAAACAATCTTGTTTCTATGGTTACGCATTGCGTAAATTTTCTTTTAAAAGCTATGTCACTTTTAACACAATTTTGATTTAATTATCAATTGTTTTGTTATATATAAACATTAAAAATTAAAGTAAGTTCATTTGGATAACGCATACAACAAATGCTTGTGAGAGGGAAATGTTACGCAAACTGCTATACTAGAAAGTACACCATCCAGGCTGCTACAAGATTCCAGGAAGATTCCTGAGCTTCAGTCAACCAGATTCCAGTCACATGGAACTGCTCACTCCAAGCTATGTTCAATCGCGAAATCCTTATAACGTATTATTGTTTAAATTGTAATATTTTTTATACAATAAAACAGGTTTTAAATTTAATTTGCATTTTTTTGCCACCACCAACAAAAGTATTCGTAATTCCCAAGTCAGTAATACTCGAATAAGAATTGGTTTAATTTTATAACCTCAAAAATTTTATGTACTGAAAGTTATTAATATAATTCAAAAGACGTAAACATGTCCGCGCGATTGCGTTGTAAAATTATTTGATTGTTAAAATAACATTAAAGTTCAATTTAGTGTGCGGACCTCCTGAGAAATAGTTACATTCTCGTATAAATGTAAAATTCTGCATTTCATTGAACAATTAGCAATCTATAAAACGATGTTAGTGTTGCCAACAACAAAATTATATTTTTAAAAACACATCAGGAGCTCTTGCTCTTTCAAATATGGCAGATGTAAATATAATAGCTAGACGGAGCATCAGAATAGTTAATCATTATTTAACTACTATTTAGTATTTTTTGTGGCGGTAAACACAAATAGTTACGTTGTTTATTGGTAAGTTGTTTTAGTGGATGATATTATTGCCCAACGTCCCACCGAGACGATCCCACAGACTGGGACTGCAGCCCATTTTCATCATCAGCTTTCGCATTAGTCTCTGCAAGAACAGATTATACATAGTTATTTATGGATCTGCGAAAAAGATTATTAATAATATTATGAATCTGTGCAATTTTCAATCCGGAAATATCTTTACCAAATATTATATTATTTAGATTGGCAATGTATTTAATGTAATTGGTAATCGCCACTTACCATCAGGTGGGATTGTAGTCAAGCGATAGTCTATATCTAATTAAAAAAAAATGGCAATTAAATCGATGGTTAATTTTAGTCTTACTGAATATGCCAACAACTCCATAGTGTTTGATGTACGCTTTTTACTGCACATTAGTAACATAATTAAATGAAAGATTTGTACTTTGAAACTAATATTTTGTTTTATCTGTGTATTATTGAAAGGGTATAAAAGGCTACAACTCTCCGGTCTGAAGATGTAGCCATTGTAGTTTGGCTAATGTCATTCATGACATCGTTTGAACAAATAATTTATCTATTTATAATAATAAAAACAGACGAACGGGAGTTTGTGTGTATGTTGCCCTGTTTGTTTTTTTTTTTCACTTTTACTTTGATTATGAATACACGTTATTAAGTGTTCTTCACACAAAAAAAAATTGAAAATAATTCGCAGTAAAAATTTCTTTTAGAATTTAAATTACTAATCAATAATTGTATAAAAAATGTAGAGGTTTAAAGTTAACGGTCAAAACAAACATTTGCGAATTCGGAACAACTTCAGTTTTTTTTTAAAGTTTTACGAAAAAAAAACATACATTTATTGTAGATACATTTATAATTATGCAAATTAAATAGAAACATTACTAAATCATACAATTTCTACGAATAAAACTAACAAAGAAAATTTGTGATTCGTTTTTTGTCAATTCAAAAACAATAATGGCAAAAAAAATACTCACCGGCTTACTGCTCCGGCTAATGCCGCCACCACTTTAAACAGAAAACGTTTATTTATTTATTTAGTCGACACATCAGCGATGACACAAAATAACAATAAACACAGTACAGATAAAGGTATTGGACAGTTTGTAGCCACCATTTTAGATGTGCACAGCATTCACTCTTGTTTTCGCAACGCTACCTGTATTAGTAAAAATTAAAAAAAAAAGAGAAACAATATCGACTAAACGAAAAAAAAAATTACAAATATTACAATTCCTTTAAAGTTTGACAACCGTTAATGAATTATAATCTCGCTTTAAATTAATTTACGATGAAAATCTGTGGTTTGCTCGCAGTTTGTTCATTATGAACTATTGCATTCACCTGACAATAGTAGCAGTGGGAAACGAGTTTGAAGACTACAGAGAAAGATAAACGAAGACCAGCTCCAATTGGAGCAGAGTAGAAACTGAATCCTCGTCAAGAATTCAAAATTCAAAAATATTTATTCACCAAAAATACATTTTACATAAAAAGTGGAGTCCCTGCCCTCTGCTTTAGCTTTCGCTGTGTTGCAGAATGCAGCGTCTTCCCTTTAATGATCAAATTAAAGAGATACATATGCACAAATAAAAATAAATCGTAACCTAAAAAAAGAAAACATGTAAATAAACAAAACAAAATATTTTACGTTAATTTTTATTATCTTATAAAAACAGATGATTGAATGATATCTTATATTCTTTGATTTGATTTTATTATTATTTTTTTTTCATTTTTGATTCTTTCTTGATTTCTTATTTCACGGATTTTATCGCGTTTATAAATGCAACTAAAAAGTTACTACAACGGGTATTTCTACAAAAACGTTCCGATCTGTGCAATATATTGTCTGTGGAATAAAACCATAAATACAGCGAGTTAAAAATAGTTTTAACTATATCTGATTTTAATAAAGAGCGTTTCTTTATTTTTTATCGAGATTATTAAAAGCACGAAACAACTAAATATAACCAATCCAAAAATAGGCAAACTGAAAAATATAAATAAACTTGTCAAAATCCGTAAAATTATGTTTTAATAAATCTTTATCAAGAACTTAAAAAATATACGTTAAAATGAATCCGTTTCGGAATTTTATTACAAGTTTCTTTGTTACTTAGATGGATTAATATATAATAATAAATGCATGTTGTTTAGTTCCACATATTGAAATGTTCTCAGCGAGGCTTTTAAGGAAGCAAATGTAAATATTTTTGTAATTTTTGCTTAAATTTTTTTCACTTGTTTCGGTTTGCTTCCAATAAATAAATTAATGTATTAAGTGTAGTGTAGCTTAAATACCACCAATTAAAAAGAATAGCCCAAGATCGGAAAAGTTTTCTCAATCTGACCGCCAAACTTCAGTTTGAAGAAGGCACTTTTTGATGATTAAGTGTAGTTTGGACACCGTCGGCATATAACATCGCAGATTAGTAACTAGTGAAACTACTAATCGCGATGTGCTGCTGCGTAGACTAACTCAGTAATAGTAGAAACAACAATTCAAATATAAATTATCGGCCATACCTCTCACATTCACAGAGCTCTCACTTCGTACACTGCCCAAACACTTGTCCGCCATTTATACCAAAATGACAGCGTTGCCATCTTTACAATAATCAATACAACTATTTAATTATTATCAATTTTATAAAAGTTATGGATTAATAATATTCCCAATATTTCAATTACACTATAACAAATATAAATACAATTATTACATAAATATTAGTATGAAATATAATATAACAATATGCTGTAATTCATTTTGGATTCATTAAAAGTCAAATCAATTACTATTTTTCAAACAAAATGTTTATAACCACAATTATTTATCCTCAATATCTAACAATAAGCATCACAATATCGTTTTCAATATACTAAGCGATTAAAAACCTTTTATAACTCACCAGAAACAGTAAGATGATGTTAATTTTACTGAATGCAGCAAAATTAACAATACATTCATTTTATATACCGGCTTTGTGTAAATATATCATTATATTCCTTTTCAACAATTACATCAGCTTCAGAATTGACGTCAATGTATTATTATAATATAAAACAAGTCTGTGTTCTTTTAATATGTTTAACTTGTAGTTTTTCTATTTACCGCTAAACTGAAGTTTGTAAACATTACTGTGTTAGAATTGGAAATTAGCAGTAAATAGTAAATTATTAATACAACGAAACGCCAACGTAAGAGTGATTTAATATAAAACGCATCTTTTGAAATAAAATATTACTCTTTGATTTGGATATAAAAAACTTATGACACTCAAACTGCATCTATCAATTAATTAAATAAATTAATATTTAAACGACGGGCAACACCGTGGCACAACGTTATATACCACTCTGTGGATACAGTTGCGAACTATTTTTATCTTTCAGCATTTTCATCATCAAATAAATATGTTTTATTTCCACAATTAAAGTATATTTCACAATACACATAGGTGACTAATTTTATTATAAAAGAACTACCTGAATTAGATGGTCACCGTCCGTACAGATATTGGTGGTAGGAAATAAATAATAAACAAAATTTTTTTTTTTTTCAATTTATGTATAAAGGTTTTGGTCAAACGAGAAACTTTTTAAGTAAACAAAGAAAATTTAAATTTTAAGCAACAAAACCATAGTTTTTTTTAGTATTTTTGTGTTTTGTATGTGGATGTAGTGATGTGTTTGTCTAAAATTTATAATTTATTCAATACTTAGTTTACTAACTACTTAGTCTATTAACCATATAATATACAATAGTAACAATTAGTGTGATGTAGCCTTAATGGTTAGTTCAAAAAACTAGTAAAACCTCACTATCTTTCACATTAAAACTAATCAATCTTAAAAACAGGAGCATATTTATTTTTTACATTTAAATTTCATTTATTAATTTTTAATACTTTTGTAATAGTTTTTTTCCACTTCACTGTATGTGCTAGTCGGCCTAAAATAAACGTTTATTTATTTATTAACTAAAAAATATAGTACATCCGATTTTAAAATTTATATTACCCCTACCTAACTACCTAACTAAAAACACACAACAAATTTTCTTGTTATTTTACATACTTTCCATTCAAAGGTCTGGAACAAATTGCTTATAGTGATAACACCGCCAATTGTGCATTTATTATATAACAAGTAATGTATTTTGTTAATTTCAATATTTTTTGGTGTGCAATAAAATATTTTCTATTTTATTCTATATTTATAGTATATTTAAATTCGTTACATCTAGGCTCCATGTAATCAGTTTCATTTGCTAGTTGTCAGGAAGAAAACTTTTTAAGCGTTAAGACTGCCTTTTTCTGCCTTATTATATATGTTTTTTTTATTTATAGTGGTGTTCAAATGTAGAATAAATAAATGACACCACGCCAGCACAAATAAATCATGCTTATTTTAAATTTATAATGTGGGTATCAGCTAATATGTAATATAACAAAAAAACCCAAGTTGAGTAAGTATAAACAACAACGACCTCTTCTCCGACCCTCATATGATAATTCTTTAAAATTCCAGTTGCCATACTCGAAAAATTTGCCAACAATCAGTGAAATATATTTCATATTAATTTTATGTTAAATGTTTATTTGTAATATATTTAAACGTAAATAGTAAAATGAGAACTTAGTAAGATAGATTTAAGTGAGGGAACATAAATCAATTTAAGCTTTAAAGTTAAGGTAAGGAAATATAATTTTTTTTTATGTTTGTATAGATTTTTATATAAAACATTTTGAATTTTACGTAAAAAGTGTTTTTACTATTTATTATGTATTAGTAGATAACCCAAAAGTGATAGATATAATCTTAAAAATTTGCGAATTTACCGTTTAAATTAATAAATAAAAAAATTATTATAGCGTAAATATACTCAGAATCTAACCTTTCATACATCGAAAGAAAATTAAAAATAATTAATGTAGTGCTGATTTAAATTATTAAGTAGCAACACTAATAGCAAAACTGGTTATTACTGTTAACACTGGTAACTCTAAAACTAACATCACATCGATAAATTAATATGGAGCATATAGTTTATTTAATTTTGTTTTTCAACTTGTTAACCAACAGTTATGTGAGAGGCGATATAGTTATAAGTGAAACTTTAAAATGGAAGCAGATCAGTTACGACTTCGACGGAGTTCTCTGTAAGTGTTAACTTATTACTGTTAAAACTAATTTACATTTGCTGATAATAGACAGTAATCCATTGGTGATAGGTCTTTGCAGACCGTCTAGAAAAGAAATCCCTGATTATAAGTCTGATTTCTGTCTACTCGTTCGGATTTATCTAACTGTTCAAACGATTTAGATCTCCGTGAATACGTCTGTTGTCGTTTCAGATAACTCGGATTCAGATTACGCGGCCACAGTCAGCGATAAACGGGACAATGTAACTGGAGCAGATAAGTTCTTCATCCAGTACAACAACGTGCCAATCGGCCTGGAGGTGGACGGAGACAGGATCTTCATCACTGTGCCTAGAAGGAAATACGGTATTAAAGTTCGTTTACTGGTCTTACATAAAATGTCTGTTGTCTATGATCTTCTGGATTGTGAAGAAGCTGGAGAAAGTGTTCCTGTTATATACTCCCGGACACATCTATCGGCACACCCAGTGTTTAAAGTTTCGACGGTGTCTAGCTAAAAATAAATGTTAGGTGCAGCAATAAGTTTTAATGCAGTTTTGAAGCTGATTTGTTGGTCAACCTTTATGTATGTTTTTTTTTTAATTTTGAATTCAGGATTATGAAAAAAAACGAAAATTCAAGTCTGTTTATTGTTTCAAAGACCCAGGAATGGAGAAAACTTTATTTATTTCGCACAAATTGGATTTTTTTTTGATGTTTCCGATTATTGGTTCCATAAAAAGGCAAATCTAAACTTAGAGTCAGTTTTGACCAAAAAATATGGATACTCGGTCTGAAATTGTCGCCCAAGCAGCCAACTTCTGCCGGCCAAATCAATTCGAAATTACAAAAAAAATAAAAAAAAAACAAACATAAAGGTTGACCAATAAATCAGCTTCAAAACTGCATTAAAACTTATTGCTGCACCTAACATTTATTTTTAACTAGACACCGTCGAAACTTTAAACACTGGGTGGGCCGATAGATGTGTCCGGGAGTATATACTGTCGTCAGCATACCCAAGGATACTTACCAAAAACTTATTGACATGTAACATAAATAAGGTTGCAGAGAACAGATCCCTGTGGAACACCAGCGTTAGTAACCATTGGAGCTTATGAGAACCATTCGACTACAACACGAAAAGACCGTTCTCTCAGAAAGTAGTGTGTTAACTGTGTACCAGTTTGAGAGACGCTATAGCTAATAAAATTAGCAGGATACGATATTTAATACTTAGATGTTGTTTTACCATCGGCTAAAAGAGTATAATGTAATGTAATCATAACCCGGCAATAGCCCTTAGTACTTTTGAAGGTGGAAACGGTTCTTGGGTTCGCGAATACCGAGGAAAGAAGTAGATAGTGTCGTTCTGCCGTATTTTAATGGTGGAAAGGAAGGCTGATGTGCTACAGGATGAGCTCGTGAAGCACCGCAGAAGAAACCATAATTCTTGAACAAAAGCAACGAAGAGCGTTTCGTGGATATTCTGACCGAAAAATCATCTAATAAGAAAATATCAAACATCGTCTTCTTCTCTTTCTGTATCTTTATCGCTCTGTCTCCTTTCATACCTCTCAATGCATTTATCAATTCTTCAGGCATACCTTCAACTATTAACTACGTGAAGCTATCAGATAATTCCTCGCCGGCTCTTAAACCTTACCCCGATACGAAGCGGAGCAAGGAGTTCGTTTCCGTGTACCGACCTAGGACCGATGTCTGCGGCAGATTGTGGATGGTGGATACTGGTCATCTGGAGGTCGTTGGTAAGAATTAATTTGGTAAGATTACTAGCCGAAGATCAGTTAGCCTCTTCCGTCTTATATCTGAAACGGCTGAACTGATTTTAGCGAGACATTTAGAGAGACAGCCGATAAATAAGATGAGAGTTGAGAATATACAAATGCTGATTAGGGTTTAGTTTGATCAAGTTTACTGGCAACTGCTTGAGTTTGTGTAAAATATTTTAGGGTTCTTTTGCCGCACAAAAAATATATACTGCTTAACGTTCATCTCTAAATCATTCGTTATATAGAAGAATGATATAAAATACAAGTTAGATTAGAAACCTCTTTTATAATATCGATTAAGGTAAAACAATGGTAAAATGTCTGACTTACCAGTAAAGTCGAAGTCGTGGTAAATTCCGAGAACCCTCCTGATTAACTGAAGTATACCACCGTGGGAAGTGGGCGTGATGTAAATCCCGTAGAACCTTGACTTCTCATCAGAAACGGGTATCCTTTGAATATTTTCTCTTAACACCAAAAAAAGATGGCGAAGGAAATCGAGATTTGATTAATTCGACCACCGTGCTAAATTCCAGGTGCGAGGAAACAGATTCAGCCGCCGGCCATCATCATATACGACCTGAAAACTGATCAGCAACTCCTGAAGTACGAACTCAAGCCCACCGACTTGGTGAACGAGAGGTCGTCAGCTGGTAAGATTTTTATTTATTTATTCGTTCACTCGATCGTTTACTAGCTCATACTAAGTCGTAGCAAATGATTGTTTTTCATTCGTTCAATTGTTTGATACATAATTTACTCACTCATTCTGCCAATAGTTTGATCAATAAGTTATGATATTATGTTATGTTATATTTTTATTTTTATTTGTATACAAGAAAACTTACAGCTTATACTTATACCTAAACAGAGTTAATTACACAGATTAAAAATAGAAAAAAAAGCCATAACAAGTTTTCACATGTGGTTAAAGTTAATGTAAATTTAAGGACGCTTATTTATTCTATGCGCTAAACTAAATAATAACATTTTTGCAGAAAAAACTAGTTAATGATTTACAAACAGACAGATGATTATTATTTATATATTTTATTATTATTATAGACAGATTATGATATGTTACGTTATGTTATGATATGATTTAAAAGATCATCATTTACATAAAACTTCGGTCATCCAGCTACCGATTCATTTATTTACTCAATAACACAACCGCTCTTTAACTACTTCTTCTTCTTTATGCTTAATGGCCTCTCTTAAAAGAATTCTGCCAACATCAAGTCATTCAGCTCTTAAACTAATCTGTTCACTTAATAGTTTGATCAGTCTGTTACACATTCATTCATTCAACAGATCGACGATAAAGAATAACCCAACCGTTCGATCATATGCGAATTCATTCATTCAATCAATCAATCGTTTAATAAATAGTCATTCATTAGAAAAAATATGGTTATGGGTTATCTATTATTGCAGGTCTCACCTCAATCACAGTTGACGTGAGCGCAGACGCGTGTGATGATGCGTACGCGTACATAAACGATCTGGCCACCGAGGGTATGGTGGTGTTCTCCCTGAAGGCCAGGAACAGCTGGCGGCTGCATCATAGAAGCTTTGTTCACGACAACAGCGCCATGAACTTTACGGCTGCCGGTATGACCATTTCTCGCGCGATGTACCACTGTATATCATTCTAACTACATTGAATATTATCTTCATCCAGGCCACTTGATAAACTGGAAGGATGGGCTGTTCAGCATAGCGCTGTCGGACCCTGACTCAAACGGCAGAAAGAAAGCCTTCTTCCATCCGCTGGTTTCCACCCAGGAGTTCAGCATCTACACCGAGTACCTCAAGGACATCAGAAAGTTCTCGGGCCTCAATACTGTAAGTTTGAATTTTTGTCTGGATCACTTTGATTACATGAGACCTGTGTCCAGCAGTGGACATCCATCGGTTGAAATGATGATGATGTTTGATCACTTTAAATTTCACATTGGACAAATTTGGTGTCTGCCAATGTTTTTTTTATACTACCATGCGACGAGACGAGCAAGACGTTCACCTGATGGTAAGTGATACGCTTGCCCATGACATGGTGCTAGTTAAGATGGTATACACTGCACCACATTGCGCTCGTTTAGACATAAGGTGTTAAGTCTCGTTACCCCAGTAATTACACTAGCTACAGCGCGCTTCAAACTACAAAACAGTAATGTTCGCACACTACTATTTGTCGGTTGAAATAGGAGCTGCGGTGGTACCCAGACGGTCTTCGGCAACAGAGACCTACCACCACTAAAGGAGATGTTTTCCGTTGTCCATGATTTACTGATGCTCAAGCTCTTCTTTCTCCTACATATTCCGTTATCTACATTCCCAATGCCCACGTTGACATAGCCCACGTTGCAGTACATAGGCGAGCGCGGCGCTAACTCTCAGAGCGGCTCACACGACTACCACGCCGCCACCCGCACGCTGCTGTACGGGAACGTAGCGCGCGACGCCATCTTGTGTTGGAACGTCGACACTGAAATGGCGCCCGGAAACGTTGCCATAGTCGCGCAGGACGCGGTTAAGCTCGCTTATATTTCCGGTACAGTATTTCTTGTACATCCTTTTCTCTTCTCATCTTAATGATTAATATTGGTTAGTATTCATAACGTGCGAAATTGTCGTCTCGAAATACAACAATGTCTATATACTCCCGGACACATCTATCGGCCCACCTAGTTATTTAAAGTTTCGACGGTGTCTAGTTAAAAATAAATGTTAGGTGCAGCAATAAGTTTTAATGCAGTTTTGAAGTTGATTTATTGGTCAACCCTTATGTATGTTTTTTTTTGTAATTTCGAATTGATTTGACCGGCAGAAGTTTTACAACTTGGGCGACAATTTCAGGCCGAGTATCCCATATTTTTGGTCAAAACTGGCCCAAAGTTTACATTTGTCTTTTTATGGAACCAATAATCAGAAACATCAATAAAAAATCCAAGTTTTATGTAATAAATAAAGTTTTCTCCATTCCTGGGTCGTTGAAAACAATAAACAGACTCGAATTTTCGTTTTTTTTTCATAATCCTGGATTCAAAATTAAAAAAAAAACATACATAAGGGTTGACCAAAAAATCAGCTTTAAAACTGCATTAAAACTTATTGCTGCACCTAACATTTATTTTTAGCTAGGCACTGTTAAAACTTTTAAACACTAGGTGGGCCGATAGATGTGTCCGAGAGTGTAGTTCTAGAACATTTGTATATTTACCACCCAATATCATAAATAACCTAACTCTAGAAATCTAAAACATTGTTGTATCTTCTGGATCACACCGAGCGAGATTAAAGGGATATTTTTATAGAAAACCAGCCAAGATATAGTTTTTAAAAGTATAATCACGACGAATTTACTACCTATATAAACCGTAACGGTTTCCAGTTAGTAACTAGTAAATTTTACTAACTACTAAATACAATGATCGGTTAGTGGTTGCTTTGTTTATAAAGACCGTCCAGTAGCAACCAGACAAGGTGTGCAAACATTACATTATTCAGATTTAGAGGAGAGAGGGAGAGAGCGATCGATCGCTGATCGTTACACTTTTTCGTTTCATAAAATCCACTTCAAAACTGTCCCATAAGTTTTACTACAAAGAGACTGTTACAGATTTGAAGGTGGTCGGCGAAGAGTTGTGGGTGCTGGTCAACCAGATACCGAAGTTCATCTACTCGAGGTTCAACACGGACGAGTACAACTATTTCGTGCACAGGTGAGTATTTAAATAATATTAACGTTAACTAATTTCCATACCGCCACATCAACAACTACGTTTCATTCCCACTGCTGGAACTCCTCTCGCACACCCAAAAGTCAACCACTCTGCTCATTGCTTTAGTTAAATTAAACTATAGTAGGTAGTAGACAATATCTTACTTACGGCCATTTCGACAAGCCCAGTGTGAATTGTATGGACTGTGACGTCACAAGGCTTCAGTTCATCGACTCGACGAGTGTAATGTTCACCTGGTGGTAAGTAATAGCTTAACCAAACAAACCACGAACTTACCTGCCTGTCACTTAAAATTCAACCCTTCAACTTAACTTGAATACAATATAATAATACATACACAACATACAAATAATAAATCATACACAACATACAAATAATAAATCAAATATTAAAGTGTGCAAAATACTGTACTGCTCTTTTGTGCGTAGTATCCTTGAGTATTGTTCCCAGATATGGAACCCTCAGTATAATATACACACAGACAGAATAGAATCAATCCAACGCAGATTTTAAGATTCCTGCAGTACAAATGCAAAACTTATTACTCAAGCTATGAAGTAAGGTGCAAGAGACATCATATACTTCCTCTGCAAGAACGACGCAAAATTGCGGACAGTGTTTTTGGCGAAGATAGCACAATCGTTCATAGACGCCCCGCAATTACTTTCCAAAATAAATATATGTGTCCCCACACGGTCACAACGACGCCCACGCTATTATATGTTCCCCTTTGTAAGTCAAATTATAGAAAGCATTCGTTTTTCAATAGTTCCTCAAAAGTGTTAAATGAATTGGTTGACCTCGCTGAACTTGATCTCTTTACGACAAAAACACACACTTTGAAATTTTTACTAAGCAAGCACTGGCTCGAAAACTAGCTAAATCAATCAAATATCGATCAAACGACAAAATATTTTCTTCATTATAACTAAAAAGCTGCAAAGAAACTTTGTAAACAAGCAAGTTCTACCAAGAAACTTATATGTGAAAACGTGTAAATGGTGCTAAATTATTATAATTAGAAATTTAACATTGTATGTTCATTGTCACTGTTTGTTTTCCAAAATAAATTAAAAAAAAAATACTTACCAAAGAAAGCTCCACCAATAGTTTCATAGCACACATAGAGAATATCATCAACAATCTTAAACAATTTAACGGCACATAAATTCATTATATCCAACTTCTATCCACGCATACCAAATTTAAACATTATCTACAAATTACTATATACAAAAACAATTTATTTCTACATACAATATACATTTTACATACCAACTGCTATAAACAAATTCTATTCGCTTACCCCTTACTCCTTACTACTTATACTTTTCCACTTTTACAATCTTACTAATACAACTTAACCAAAACAACTCAAATAACTACGCAAACCTTGCTATTTTACCAGGAGAATAGGCCGGGCCCCATTCTTAAGGAATGGTGCCCTACAACCGCCCATATTAAAGAACTCACTAGCAAGACCAACTTATCTTTCCAACTCACACAAATTCTCACTGGACATGGCTATCACAAGGCTTATCTCCATCGGTTTAATATCACTGGTAACGACTCATGCCCCTGCGATGGCTTAACCTCTCAGACCATACTCCACTTAATTAAAGATTGCCCCAAATTTTATAGATCAAGAACCAACCACGAAATCGCATGCCACTCACTCCAAATCTCACCTTTCAACCTTACATCCATCTTAACGAAAGAAAGCACTTACTAACAGTTTCATTAGTCATATTGAACACATTATTGACAACTTAACACATTCAATGCCAAATGCATTGTAAGTTGCATCTCTGTAAGCAGTTTTTGGTAATGAATGTACTACTGTGGCCATAAGTTTAAAGTGTTTTAATTATTTGTAATTAAGTATTATAGGCAAGTTTGGATAATATTTTTAATAAACCTTTATTTATTGACAAAAAAATGCATTTACACGGCGCCGTGTACTTGGCCTACGGAGCTATGAGTGGCCAAAAACACGGCGCCGTGTATTCGATTTTTGTTACAGTATGTGATGTATTTATAGTGTTTTGTGTTAAATTATTTAAATTAGAACATAGCTGTTACAAATTAAACAAATTTAATAATCACACAAGTTTAATTGCAGAAAAAAAAACCAATAATGACAAGAATTTTCAAAAATTATAAATGTTGTTCAAAGTAACATTCAATGCATAGGGCTGGCCTTCCAATACAGCTCTTGCATTCATAGATAGTGGCAACTCGGATCTTCTTTTCTCTACCTCTTCATAGTCCTCTTCATCTTCATCAACACATTGAGAGAATTCAGCTTCCACACTTGAGCACTCAAAGTCATCCAAACTACTGTTAGCACTATAAATACGGCCTCGTTTAGCCCGAGAACCCGAAGTTAATACACTACCAGAGCGTTTAGAAGGACCTGGCATGTCACTCATTTGACTGTAAAAAAGTGTATTTTACTAACAAGGGTATTACACAAAATAATCGTGCAAACCCTAATCCAACACTTGATTTTAAAAGATCGTTTCTTTACGCGTATGGCCACGGTTGTCACGTACAACTATCGTAACGGCCGGAGTGGTAGTGATGCATAAACAAAACACAGTCGAAAACCACGGCGCCGTGTGTCTGGCTCCCGACCCCTCCACGGCGCCGTGTACTCGGCCACACACATCTCCACGGCGCCGTGTACTCGGCCACACACATCTCCACGGCGCCGTGTAGTTGGCAGTGAATGTGTTAAAAACCTTCAACGGCACCTAATATCATAAATCTCACCTAATTTCTACCTTTTACCTACAATTTATTTACTACTGTCTATACATTTACAAATATACTTATACTTATACCACCTCTTTTACACCTATCGTACATTGTACTTTAAGAACTACTTATACAGCCGCGTATCAAATCGCGTGGCTTTAAACGCCCAAAAAAAAAAAAAAAAAACCTTGCTATTTAAGCAAGATTTACAGTCCCGTATCAAATAGCTGGGCTTTAAACTCTGGAAAAAAAATAGCTTAACCATAACAATATGGTACCTGTTACTCTACACCACGTTGTCCTCTTTCTCACGACGACTATCAAACTGGAACACTTCTTCTATCGAATGCACTTTGGAGAGTGTGCTCAAGAACTGCATGATCTGATACCGCCTTCGCCCTTTTATCAACGGACGTACAGACACACCGCAGGCATTCATCCCTTCGTTGTCGATCTCCCGCGCATTAGGACTAAGCGTTTCGCTTCGTCTTTCATAATGCGTACAGCGAGGGAGTGGAACAGTCTGCCGGCGTCAGTGTTTCCGTCCAGGTATGATGTGGGGGTCTTCAAGAAAAGAGTGAATAGGCTTCTTCTAGACTAGTGCGCTTTACCACCTAGATTACATCGCCGCTTACCATCAGGCGGGATCGTAGTCAAGCACTAGTCTATACTAAATAAAAAAAAAAAAAACACAAGAATTTTGGTGATGGTCTTTTTTGTTGGTTTACAGGTTCAAAGTGAAGGATCTGATCCGCGGCACCGTTTGCGAGGGACGTTATACTTAATTTAAACAAAACATTCAACTTAAAAGCTCCTCAGTGATGTTCAATGTTATTATTGGATTCCGAAAAAAGTCGCTATTTTCTTTAAATATAGTTACTGTCTCACAAATATCTAGTTGCGTTGCGAAACAGTTTTTTTTTTACTATTTGCATTTATTGTTTATGTTTTATAATCTATTGTTATATTTGACAAATAAACGATTACTTTCTTAATTTTTTTTAAATAAACTTTAATCTATTTTATTATTACTAGATTTGTTAATATTTTACAATGCAAGAAAATCGATATTATTTACCTGATGATATGATATGACTGTATATAAGAGAATTTTTATTCCATCCACGAGTTAGGCGTACTTCTTGACTGCCGGCAAATTCTGTTCTTCAATTTCTTCTGTGTTTTTAGGTGCATGTATATTTTTTATTAATGTAAATTATTTACTACAATTAGAATAGAGAGCGCTCTTGCTACACAACCGTTCGCGGCGACAGTACACAACGATATGAACAATTTTTAAACAGAAAATTACCCCCTCTCCGCAGATTCCTCTCTACGCAGTTTCATTTAATTTTCTATGGTAGATAAGTACATACAACGAAAACTCAAGTACGTGTCTACTTTCTTCATAAATTATATTTTCTAAAGGCACATCAATAAAACAAATTACACGTTTTTCTTAATTTACTTTAAATATGTCGTGCATTGTAAGAATGTGGTTGAAGACCACGGGTACGTAAAATAACACGTGCGTATTATGTTCGATAAAACTAACAATTACTTTAAAACTACCTACTAATAGACACTTCTCTTTTCAACATACATATCTAATCTACACGTTTTTATATATCCAATTCACAAGTCACCGAGTTCACACTTTTTACTCTCCAAACAGTAATGACAAAATGACAGCGGCGCCATCTTTACAATAATCAATACAACTATTAATTATTATCAATATCATAAAAGTTATGGATTAATATATTTCCCAATATTCAATTACGCTATAAAAAATATAAATACAATTATTACATAAATATTAGTATGAAATATAATAGTACAATATGCAGTAATTAATTTTGGATTCATTAAAAGTCAATACAATTACTATTTTTCTAACAAAATGTTTATAACCACGATTATTTATTCTCAATATCTAATATTACATACTACTAACACCGTTACAGCTTCGCTAACAGTGCTCGTAAAATACAAATGGTTGAAGACGCTAGCCGTCAAATATTCTTAAAATTTTATAGTAATTTTACAGCCAAAGTGATAGAGAAAAATGAGAAAGAATAAATGAAATGTAAATGTGGTATTAGGTTAAGGTTAAAGAAAATCATGCATTTCATAACATGATTTTCAGCTCTTTCTCAGAACAAAGAAAAATTATCAGACGACTAGAGTCTACACACAGCACGGAGTATGAAAGAGAGAAGGAAATTAGAGAGATAAAAGAAAGCAAAACAGAATGAGAGCGAGAACTGGTATAAATTACCTAGGTCTTGACCCAAACCATGCAGGGGATAAAACAAAAAAACACAAATGGTTTATAATATTTTAATAAACTAATATTCATATCAATGTTTATCATGCAAAATTTGCTTTTATATATATATATATATATTAGCCGACCCGACAAACGTTGTTTTACCCATATTTACACTCCCGGACACATCTATCGGCCCACCTAGTGTTTAAAGTTTCGACGGCGTCTAGTTAAAAATAAATGTTAGGTGCAGCAATAAGTTTTAATGCAGTTTTGAAGCTGATTTTTTGATCTACCCTAAGGTATGTTTTTTTTTTAATTTCGAATTGTTATTTCGCACAAGTTGGATTTTTTTATTGATGTTTCCGATTATTGGTTCCATAAAAATGCAAATCTAAACTTTGAGCCAGTTTTGACCAAAAAATATGGATACTCGGCCGGAAATTGTCGCCCAAGCTGTAGCACTTCTGCCGGCCAAATCAATTCGAAATTACAAAAAAAAACCTTCATAAGTGTTGATCAATAAATCAGCTTCAAAACTGCATTAAAACTTATTGCTCCACTTAACATTTATTTTTAGCTAGACACCGTCGAAACTTTAAACACTAGGTGGGCCGATAGATGTGTCCGGGAGTATATTTACATGGTCTCCAAAAAAGATTACAGTATCATAAATAACAACTTCATAAAATAAAACATTGTGCATGCATCTTAAAGTCTAAAGAGACACAGGTTGCATTACTTATGTATAACAACAAAAAAACTATTAATTATTAAACAGCAGACAGCAAAAATTAATTAAAAAAAACATATAAATTATTTCCTGTGAATATTTTGTATGATAAATGAAAAACAACTAACTTATTGCTTGTGATGAGGTTTTAGTGTTTAAATAAACTATAACGCACGAAATGCTGCGTTCGTAACTGAGCGCGCGGGCCGGAGAATAAGCGTGCGCGATCCGCGTCGAGTTAGCGTTACGACTGGTGAACCGTGGACGCGACTTGATGCGCGCGGCCACCGGCTATTTTTAGCCATCCGAACAAAAAAATAGTGCACGGCGTGTGCGCGCTTCCCCGCCAGCTACCACTACGCACAGCCGGCACATAATATAAAATTTTATAAAAAGGATATATATATACATAAATGTTTAATTGTAAAAATATTATAAATACATATGGTATACATATGATAAATACATATAATAAACATATAATAAATAAGTGTGCAAATGTTGCCTACACCATCCCCCTCCAGAGACCGTCAAGGGCGATACAAATCAGGGAATCGGACACGGCGTCCGGAACGGGTAATTATATTCTTATTTGCTGTGTTAGGTTTTGTTGTTGGTTCGTTAGGAGAAGTTAAATAAAGGCTGGTTTAAGCCGGTCAATAGACACTTTAATATTTTTTCCTTTGACCAATATTTGGAACGTTTTGTCATCTCGTGACAACACTTTATAGGGGCCCGAATAAGCAGAAGATAGAGAGCCACGTAATGCGTCTTCACGGAGAAAAACGTGATCAGTATTCGCAAGCTCCTTGTAAATAAAAACTTTATTTTGTGAATGGCGAGAAGCAGGAATGGGACGTATTTTCTCTGCAAAACTTCTTAACCTAGCGGTAAACTCAGATATGTCTGTGGTGCCCTGAATCGTAGACTCAAAGAATTCACCAGGTAGTCGGAGTGTTTCTCCGTACACTAATTCCGCTGACGAAGACTGAAGATCGTCTTTAAAAGCTGTTCTAACACCAAGTAATACCCACGGTAGAGATTCGGTCCACTCCTTGTTGCCATGACAAACTATTGCGGCCTTCAATTGCCTATGAAATCTTTCCACCAGGCCATTACAGATTGGGTGGTACGCTGTGGTTTTTCTATGTTCGAAACCAGCCAGTTTTGCTAAACATTGGAACAAAGCTGATTCGAACTGCCTACCTCTATCGGTAGTTATTTGAGTGGGACAACCGAATCTAGCTATCCAGGAAGACAGCAGCGCTTTGGCAACTGTCTCGGCAGTAATGTCCTCTAACGGTATCGCTTCTGGCCACCTTGTAAAGCGGTCAATCGCAGTGAGGCAATACCGGTAGCCTTGCGAGACTGGGAGGGGTCCAACAAGATCTATATGGATCTCTTTGAATCTCGCGCGTGGTAGATGAAAAGTGCCGAGAGGAGCAGAGACATGGCGGTTGATTTTTGCACGCTGGCATGATATGCAAGAGCGCGACCAGTTTCGACAATCTTTCCTGACGCCTGGCCAAACGAACCGTTCTGTTATAAGTTTAACGGAAGCATTGGCGCCAGGGTGACTCAGAGAATGCAAACTGTCAAATACTCGTTTGCGAAAGAATTTTGGGACGTAAGGTCTGGCAATCGGTGTACTTACATCGCAGTACAGAAAGAGACGACTTCCAGGTAAACATCGTTTTTCTAAACGCAAAGATGTTTTTGCGCTAAGTAGTTGGGCCAGCTCATCGTCAGACTCTTGGCTTTCGGCTAGTGCTTCGAGGCTGACAGGTGCACTCAACTCTTCAATTCGCGATAAGGTATCGGCTACGACGTTGTTCTTGCCGGATATATGGCGTATGTCAGTAGTGAATTGAGCGATGAAGTCGAGGTGCCTATACTGCCTTGGCGAACAGTTTTTCTTCCGTTCATGGAATGCAAAACTAATCGGCTTATGGTCAGTGTAGATGATAAAATGTCTGGCCTCGAGCATATGCCTAAAATATTTTATGGCCTCGTAAATGGCTAGCAACTCTCGATCGTAGGGCGAGTACTTTTCTTGCGAAGGACTTAGCTTGCGTGAGAAAAATGCTAGGGGCTCCCAATCATTTTCTCGCAATTGCTGGAGTACTGCGCCCATGGCCTTATCCGAAGCATCAGTCACTAATGCTAGCTTAGCTGCTGAATCAGGATGGGCAAGCAAAGCTGCATCAGAAAGATGGTTCTTGCATGCTTCGAATGCTGTCAAAGTGTCGCCGGATAATTTAATAGGGTGAGATCCCTTAACGTTACCTGTGTAAAGTGCGTGTAACGGTGCTTGTACTTGGGCTGCTTGAGGGAGGAACCTCCTATAAAAATTGAGCATACCCAAAAAACGTCTAAGTTGACACACGGTGGTGGGGATAGGGAACTCCTTAATGGCTAGCACCTTGGAGTCCAGCGGTTTTGTACCACTCTCTGAAATCTGGTATCCCAGGAAATTTACCTGATTAGCACCGAAAACACACTTTGCAGTTGTTAACCAGCATGCCATATTTCTGCAATCTGGTAAAAATTTGACGCAGGTGCTCTTCGTGCTGGGCTGGTGTCCTAGAAAATATTAAAAAATCATCTAGATAACAAAAGACAAAGTCTAAACCGCGAGTGATCTCATCCACGAACCTTTGGAACGTTTGACCTGCGTTCCTCAAGCCAAAGTTCATGAAGGGGTACTCGAATAGCCCGAAGGGTGTTGTGATCGCCGTCTTCGGGATGTCCTCGGCAGCGACCGGTACCTGATTGTACGCCTTCACCAAATCGAGCGTACTAAAGATTTTGCAACCTGCTATGCTGTGGGCAAAGTCGTGGATATGTCTGATCGGGTACCTGTCAGGCACTGTGCGTGCATTGAGCATCCTGTAGTCACCGCAGGGGCGCCAACCGTTTTCTTTTTTGGGCGCAAGGTGAAGAGGCGAAGACCAAGAGCTCTCCGATGGGCGCGCTGTGCCGTTCGCTATCATGATTTGAAAACTCATCACGGGCGATCTTCAATTTGTCTGGTGCTAAACGTCGCGGGGAACAGGAAACTGGAGGGCCTGGTGTCGTGCGAATGTGATGTACTGTGTTGTGTGATATAAATTGAGGTTTACCAGCTGGCCTAGTAATAGATGGAAATTCGGCTAATATTTTATGATAGACAGATGGTCCAGTCGAAACCTTAACCGAGTGAATGTCATTACAAAATACGGAGTTAGCAATGACTGATACTGTTGTTGTGTTATCAACAAGTCTCTTATTGCGACAATCTACCATTAAATTGTAATAATTTAAAAAATCTACACCTATTATCGGTTGGTAACATCTGCTACTACAAATCGCCAACTGTAAGTTCTACGTAAAACCTAGATCTAAATTAAAAGTTATAAAACCATAAGTTGAAATGTTAGTTCCGTTGGCTGCACACAGATCAAAGTTCGTCTTCGCGCGACGATCTCGTAGGGCCGCTCGAGGAAATACGCAGAGGTCGCTTCCAGTATCAACCAGGAATTGCGTTTTCGATGAACGGTCCGTGACGAATAGGCGACCAGAAGATGAATTTGACAGGCAATCGTCAGTCGCCGTTACCGACTGCCTCCGGAGTTTCCCGCTTTGAAATCGCACGGGCGTACGCACTTATGGGCCTTCTCTCCGAACTTGTTGTGATAATAGCACAATGGGAACTTCCTGTAGTTCGAACTCGAACGTTGTTTGGACTTCGACCTGCTCCGGTTACGTTGGGACGAGCGTCGCGAGTCGTTCCGACGGTATGCCACAAAATTATTTAATTGCCGTCGCAATTCTGCTACTTCGTTCTTCAGCTCTCCAATGACGGCGTCTGATGAGCTGGATCCTGCAGATTGCACACTGGCCAATCTGGGCGTACTTATAGTAAGGTCATTAATACGGTCAGCTAAATCTGCCAGGTCGTCCAACGCGGAAGTAGACGGCTGACCGGCGAGCACTGTCTGGATGCCGTGTGGAAGGCGACTATTCCAAATAGATTTCAAAAAATCTTCCGGAACACTTTCGCCAGCGAGGCTCTTTAGGTGGCGTAAGAACTGTGATGGCTTACGGTCTCCTAGCTCTTCGTGTTTTAGGAGCTGCTCTATCTTCCTCTCGTTGGACGCTGTGAGTCGTTTGATGAGAGCCGCTTTCAGTTTAGGATATTTATCTGTAGCTGGAGGATGTATGATTATGTCCTTCACTTCTTTTGAATGTTGGTTATCCAATTGACTGATGACATAATTAAACTTTGTAGAATCGGTTGTGATGCCGGAATTTGCAAATTGCCTTCGACCTGCGCGAACCAAATTTCCGGCTCTTCGGGCCAAAAGGGCGGTACTCGTATGCCCACCTTGAACACATCGACTTCTTTTTGCGAAATTACTTGTCCGTCTGATGCAGTGGACCCGGACGTTCTTGCATCGCTCCTCGCATTTTCGACTCCCTCTGCATGGTGTACGGTATACGGGGGTCACCAGTTTAGTGTTTAAATAAACTATAACGCACGAAATGCTGCGTTCGTAACTGAGCGCGCGGGCCGGAGAATAAGCGTGCGCGATCCGCGTCGAGTTAGCGTTACGACTGGTGAACCGTGGACGCGACTTGATGCGCGCGGCCACCGGCTATTTTTAGCCATCCGAACAAAAAAATAGTGCACGGCGTGTGCGCGCTTCCCCGCCAGCTACCACTACGCACAGCCGGCGCATAATATAAAATTTTATAAAAAGGATATATATATATAAATGTTTAATTGTAAAAATATTATAATACATATGGTATACATATGATAAATACATATAATAAACATATAATAAATAAGTGTGCAGCAATATGTTGCCTACAAGGTCTTTTAAAAGCCTTTTTAATATTTCCACTGCTGGGCCTTTATCATGTACAGATTCAAGACTTACCCGACACGCTGATCAAGTTCTAAGTTTCATAACGTTGTTATCCTTCACCGGAAACTCGAGTAGTTTGGGAATCGGACCAGCCCCACTTCGGATCGTAAATCGCTTAAGACCTTCCAAACTGGGCTGTGGCGATTTTCTCAAGTTCCTGGTGTAGTTTAACATATGTAATAACTAAGTATAACTTACTGACCTCAAGCCGGATGCTTGATGATCGCATCGCGTGTAGTGATGCACGATTTGTTTACATCGACATTAAGAAATAAGGAGCAGAGAGATTGAATTTTTCGGACCTATGCAAAGAAGGATCCATTTAGTTCCCAAGGTTGACCTTGGTGGGCAAAATTACAAAAAGACATTACAAGTTTGAACCATGCTTAAATACCAACAGTTAAAAAGAGTAACTCAAGGTCGGAAAAGTTTTATCAATCTGTTCGCCGAACTTCAGTTTGAAGAAGGCACTTCAGATGATGATGAAAACGGAAGAGCTGTGGTTATGATCTTCACTGAGCTTCCGATATTCCATGTTCGAACTACTTTCGAGGATACGCAGAATCCACAAACAGAAACAACCTAATAAGTCTTGACTCTTCAATTAAGAGTTGTCCCTAACTCCCAATGGGAATATACTTTCATATCTATAACTGAATGGTGTTCAAATTGATACACAGCACCACATTGCGCTCATCGCCTTCACACTTAAGATGGTAAGTCTCGTTACTTAAATAAAACTGAAACACAGTAATACACTCCCGGACACATCTATCGGCCTACCTAGTGTTTAAAAGTTTTAACGGTGCCTAGCTAAAAATAAATGTTAGGTGCAGCAATAAGTTTTAATGCAGTTTTAAACCTGATTTTTTGGTCAACCTTTATGTATATTTTTTTTTTAATTTTGAAATCAGGATTATGAAAAAAAAAAGAAAATTCCAGTCTGTTCATTGTTTTCAACGACCCAGGAATGGAGAAGACTTTTTTATTTCGCACAAGTTGGATAGTTTTTTTGATGTGTCCGATTATTGGTTCCATAAAAAGGCAAATCTAAACTTAGAGCCAGTTTTGACCAAAAAATATGGATACTCGGCATGAAATTGTCGCCCAAGTTGTAAAACTTCTGCCGGCCAAATCAATTCGAAATTACAAAAAAAAAAATCTTCATAAGGGTTGACCCATAAATCAGCTTCAAAACGCATTAAAACTTATTGTTCCACCTAACATTTATTTTTAACTAGACACCATAAAAGCTTTAAACACTGGGTGGGCCGATAGATGTGTCCGGGAGTATATTTGCATACTGCTTTTTGGAACTGGTGATGGTTGCCCCCAGATAAATATCACCAATATTTTATTTATAGATATCGATAAGTATGACCATCACTAAATCAATTACTTCTAGTGCATGAAGTGTTGAAGATATAACAATCAAACGAATTTACTCTAACGCTGCACCACGTCTTATCAACACCGATGATATAGATCCTCGGTCTTTGAGTGTTAAGTGGTGATGTGGTGGTAAAGTAGCTAAATTGTAAAACGAATTTGTTTAATAAATATTTACATTGGCATCAAGTCGCAGAGGAAACCGATGAAAGGTAATTCTTCTGTTTTGAGTATTATTTTTTTAAGCTTTGTGGACTGCAAAGGGAGAAGGTGGGAGGATTATGAAAAAAAAAACGAAAATTCGAGTCTGTTCATTGTTTTCAACGACCCAGGAATGGAGAAAACTTTTTTATTTCGCACAAGTTGGATTTTTTTTGATGTGTCCGATTATTGGTTCCATAAAAAGGCAAATCTAAACTTAGAGCCAGTTTTGACCAAAAAATATGGATACTCTGCCTGAAATTGTCGCCCAAGCTGTAGCACTTCTGCCGGCCAAATCAATTCGAAATTACAAAAAAAAAAAAAAACTTACATAAAGGTTGACCAATAAATCAGCTTCAAAACTGCATTAAAACTTATTGCTGCACCTAACATTTATTTTTAACTAGACACCGTCGAAACTTTAAACACTAGGTGGGCCGATAGATGTGTCCGGGAGTATATTTGGACACTGCTTTTTGGAACTGATGATGGTTGCCTCCAGTAAATATCACCAATATTATTTATAGATATCGATAAGTACGACCATCACTAAATCAATTACTTCTAGTGCATGAAGTGTTGAAGATACAACAATCAAACAACTTCACTCTAACGCTGCACCACATCTTATCAACACTGATGATATAGATCCTCGGCGTTTAGTGTTAAGTGGTGATGTGGTGGTGAAGTAGCTAAATTGTAAAACGAATTTGTTTAATAAATATTTACATTGGGATCAAGACGCAGAGGAAACCGATGAAAGGTAATTCTTCTGTTTTGTGTATTATAATTTTTAAGTTTTGTTGACTGCAAAGGGAGAAGGTGGGAGGATTATGAAAAAAAAAACCGAAAATTCGAGTCTGTTCATTGTTTTTAACGACCCGGGAATGGAGAAAACTTTATTTATTTCGCACAAGTTGGATTTTTTTATTGATGTTTCCGATTATTGGTTCATAAAAAGGCAAATCTAAACTTAGAGCCAGTTTTGACCAACAAATATGGATACTCGGCTTGAAATTGTCGCCCAAGCTGTAGCACTTCTGCCGGCCAAATCAATTCGAAATTACAAAAAGAATTAAAAAAAAAAACATACATTGAGGTTGACCAATAATAAATCAGCTTTAAAACTGCATTAAAACTTATTGCTGCACCTGACATTTATTTTTAACTAGACACCGTCGAAACTTTAAACACTAGGTGGGCCGATAGATGTGTCCGGGAGTGTATTATATAGATTACTTAAATCTCATGCCGGCGTAAACACTTTATAGTTACAGTAGTTTCTTATTACACAAGATTCAGGAAACAATTTTTTTTTAAGTACGTCATTGATCGGAGCAAAGAGGTCCTAGTGTGAGGAATATGGGTTCACGTCCCACATAAAATTGCGAACGTATCATTCACCATCAGGTGAACGTCTCGCTCGTAGTTAAATAAAAGAAAAGATATACTCAATGATTTAACTTTAGATTTGGCTACGGGTCTAGGGGCAGAGTTCCGTGGGCGAGTTTGTGGAGTTTGTTAAGCCTGGGACCTGATCCGTAATAGGAGTCTGGAAGGCTTGCTAAGTCGGCTCTTATGAGCTCTGGGCGGCTTGTTCAAGTAAGATAGAGCACAACAGGTCCTTTTTACAGCCACGAATCAAATAACGTCGTTTTAAGCCCCAAAAAAGGAGCTTCGAGGCTAAAATAACGAATAAGTTTCTCGGCTAGTAACAAATAATTCGCATACATCGCTATTTTTTAATTCGAAAACCGGTTTAATTTATTTGTTATACCCACTACAGTTACAGCTACATTTTATAAGTTGTAAGATACAGATAAAAAAAATTATAAACTAACAGATTCACTAGTAACGTGATTTGTGTTTCGATTATCGGTTTTTTTTAATTCGAAAACCGGTTTAATTTATTTGTTATACCCACTACGGTTACAGCTACATTTTATAAGTTGTAAGATACAGATAAAAAAAAAAAAAAAAAAAAAAAAAATTATAAACTAACAGATTCACTAGTAACGTGATTTGTGTTTCGATTATCGGTTTTTTTTAATTCGAAAACCGGTTTAATTTATTTGTTATACCCACTACAGTTACAGCTACATTTTATAAGTTGTAAGATACAGATAAAAAAAATTATAAACTAACAGATTCACTAGTAACGTGATTTGTGTTTCGATTATCGGTTTTTTTTAATTCGAAAACCGGTTTAATTTATTTGTTATACCCACTACAGTTACAGCTACATTTTATAAGTTGTAAGATACAGATAAAAAAAATTATAAACTAACAGATTCACTAGTAACGTAATTTGTGTTTCGATTATCGGTTTTTTTTAATTCGAAAACTGTGTAAATTTAATTTTTATGCCCACTACGGTTACAGCTACATTTTATAAGTTGTAAGATAAAGATAAAAAAAAAATATAAACTAACAGATTCACTAGTAACGTGATTTGTGTTTCGATTATCGGTTTTTTTTAATTCGAAAACCGGTTTAATTTATTTGTTATACCCACTACAGTTACAGCTACATTTTATAAGTTGTAAGATACAGATAAAAAAAATTATAAACTAACAGATTCACTAGTAACGTGATTTGTGTTTCGATTATCGGTTTTTATTAATTCTAAAACCGGTTAAATTTAATTCTTATGCCCACTAGGGTTACAGCTACATTTGATAAGTTGTAAGATACAGAAAAAAAATGATAAACAATTGACAGATTCACTAGTAACGTGATTTGTGTTTCGATTATCTGTTTTTTTTTATTCGAAAACCGGTTTAATTTATTTGTTATACCCACTACAGTTACAGCTACATTTTATAAGTTGTAAGATACAGATAAAAAAAATTATAAACTAACAGATTCACTAGTAACGTGATTTGTGTTTCGATTATCGGTTTTTTTTAATTCGAAAACCGGTTTAATTTATTTGTTATACCCACTACAGTTACAGCTACATTTTATAAGTTGTAAGATACAGATAAAAAAAATTATAAACAATTACACAGCGATTTGCGTAATTTTTTCTTCCAGATATAAAGATGTCGATAAAAACAGCACTGCCGTTCGTGTTACTGCGCATTTACCTGTTCAGTGCCGGCGTCGCGATGCAGACGCGCAACTTGGGTAATTTCCAGGAAGTGTTCGCGTGGAAACAGCTCACCTACAACTTAGACGGTCACTTAGGTAAAGTAACATAACCGATCACCGGCTACCAACAGAGTATTCTTCATCGCATACTTTCATTGTTATCAACAAAATTGTGGGCAAATACAAAAAGATACAGATAAAAAAAATTATAAACTAACAGATTCACTAGTAACGTGATTTGTGTTTCGATTATCGGTTTTTTTTAATTCGAAAACCGGTTAAATTTATTTGTTATACCCACTACAGTTACAGCTACATTTTATAAGTTGTAAGATACAGATAAAAAAAAATTATAAACAATTGACAAATTCACTAGTAACGTGATTTGTGTTTCGATTACCGGTTTTTTTTTAATTCGAAAACCGGTTTAATTTATTTGTTATACCCACTACGGTTACAGTTACATTTTATAAGTTGTAATATACAGATAAAAAAAATAATAAACAATGGACAGATTCACTAGTAACGTAATTTGTGTTTCGATTATCGGTTTTTTTATTTGATTCGAAAACCCGTTAAATTTAATTTTTATACCCACTACGGTTACAGCTACATTTTATAAGTTGTTTTATATGTGGAAATTGTGAAGATATGGTATCCCACGCAATTGTTCATCTTTTCGCCATCGCGCTGTTAACGCAATAGTGGTGGCGTTGGCTATATATCAAAAATGATCTTGGCGCTACAAAAAAATCCAAATTTTTAATGTTAATTTCATTATGACTTCATTATAAATGTATTATTTTGCACAGCGCACAACTAGTTCCTATAAATCATTCAGTCTACTCCGCGAAGGTCGAATAGATCTCGAGGTGTTTATGCGCATGCGCATCTTCAATGAATTAATAAATCACCGTAAAAGTTGACCTCACACACCCGCGGTTTATTTTACCGTCTAATTACGGGTAACGAGTCAGAATTAGCATTTATTAAGATATAATTAATTTGTATTAGTCTTAATTTTATTATTTACAATTCATTCAAATTATTACTAAATATTAAAAATAAATCTAATAGACGTTACAATATTTTGTTATATATACAAACCAAAAATTTATAACAAAAAAATTATTAAGATATATAAGTATTGTACTCGAAGTATTTTTCTCTCTCCTAGTAAGATATTTATTTACTATACATACGTAGTAAGATATTTATCACAGTTGACATATCTAGTAGTCGTTTGATGGGCGCTGTAGCTAATCATATTATTCGGGTAATGCGATGTCTTAAGGCCATGTAGTTATCAGGTAAGTCTAGCAAGGTATATGTTCATCAGTAGACGTCTGTCGGCTGATGATGATGATCATGAATACTGAATCACATTCACACAGAATACCAGGTGTTCTCATCACGAAGGGCCGTTGTTATAATTTATGTGCAGCTCTCCAAGATCGGTTCGCTGATGATGTTTCAGAGACCAGAAGCAAACGGGGCTCCGGAGTCGTTTTCCGTGAGAACCAACAAGAGGATGTGAAGCCTTGGAGTTATGGTAAGCACGGTCATAATTACAAAGGAGCTGCTGTGAGGTCTCTGTTGCAGATCGTCTAGGTACCACCGCAATGACTATTTTAACCGACAAATAGTATACAAACATTACTATGAATAGCGCTGTTAGCTATTGAAATTACTGCGGTAATGAGACTTAATTCATATCTAAAGGAGAGTTCAATGTGGTACAGTGTTCAATCTTAACCAGCGCCATTTTATAAACAAGCGTATTTTTTACCATCAGGTGAACATCTCCTTCGTCTTGTAGAATAAAAAAAAAGTAAGAAATGGTATCTTCAACTTTGTTTCAACAGATGTGGTATTGATTGTAAAAAAGGCTCTATCCAACTGTCTCCCATTTACTTGCAGTAGCCAAAGAATTTAAAATAATATCTCATATAGAGGATCCCTCCTTTAGTTAAGTATATTTACTATTGGTTAGTAAAAATTTATGATAAATTTTGTCTGTTGTAAATGACTAGTTAGCGTGTGATTTTTTTGTTCTTTAGAGCGACCGTCCGACCAAAACGGTAATGGCGGTGATGACTCACCAGCGGCCAGGCCGGCCGGTAAGTACAAGACATTATTGAATATGTAAACTGTTTAATGATTTAAAAAAATATATATTGTTGTAAAGATCATTTTGAACTGATGATGATGATGATGAATCGTTGGCAGATTGAGCAACTGTGCTGTAAATAACTTACATAATTTCAAACGCTAACTTTTTTTTTTAATTTTCGTAGCTACGAGACGAGGTAGACGTCTGCGGTCTGCCTGATAGTATAATATATTGGATTGGATAATATACTCCCGGACACATCTATCGGCCACCTTGTGTTTAAAGTTTTGACGGTGTCTAGCTAAAAATAAATGTTAGGTGGAGCAATAAGTTTTGCAGTTTTAAAGCTGTATTTTTGGTCAACCCTTAGGTATGTTTTTTTTTTAATTTCGAATTCAGGATTATGAAAAAAACGAAAATTCGAGTCCGGTCTTTGTTTTCAACGACCCAGGAATGGAGAAAACTTTATTTATTTCACAAGATGTTGGATTTTTTATTGATGTATCCGATTATTGGTTCCATAAAACTAAACTTTGAACCAGTTTTGAACAAAAAGCATGGATACTCGGTCTGAAATTGTCGCCCAAGCTGTAGCACTTCTGCAGGCTAAATCAATTCGAAATTACAAAAAAATAAAAAAAAAACATACCCAAGGGTTGACCAATAAATCTGCGTCAAAACTTTCTAAAATCTTTTTAAAATTTTTGGCAATAATATATTTTTTTTAATCTGTAGCATTTTTTTTATTACATTAGGCAGCGCCAATAATATATTTTTTTTAATTATTAGCATTAGGCAGTGACATTAATAATTTTTTTTTAACTTTTAGCATTAGGCAGTACCAATAATATTTTTTTTTAATTCTTAGCATTTTTTTGTGGGCATTAGGCAGCGACATTAATAATTTTTTTTTAATTTTTAGCATTAGGCTGTACCAGTATATTTTTTTAATTTGTAATATTATTTTGTGCATTAGGCAGCGTCAATAATAATTATTTTTTAATTTTTATCATTAGACAAGGGGAATAAAACAATTTTTTTTAATTTTTAGCATTTTATTTTGTGTGCTTTAAGCAGCGTCAATTATTGGTCGGTAGTAGTTCCCGCGTTGTCCCCTTCACCAGGTCTGGTCTCAAGCCAGATAGATAATTAAAATCACCATTCATTGCAGATGATGAGGGGAGACTCTTCATCCAGTACAACAACGTGCCGATGGGTGTCGAGGTCGCGGGCGACAGAATATTCATCACCGTACCCCGCCGGCGATACGGTACGGAAGACGAGCTGATGATGGAGTGTTAACACGGCAGTAATTATATTCAATTCTGTCCAATTGCGAGCTCTTCAATCCCAGCAGTGGGAGCGTTTATTTTTTAATTACTTTAACTTTTATTACGTTATCGTATAGACAATATGGCGGCGGTAATTTCAATTCCGTTGATGCTGGTGAACCTCCAGGTATACCGTCCACGCTGAACTACGTGGACGTCAAAACGGATTCAAACACGCGCTCCCCGCCGCTGCGGCCGTACCCTGACCTGCCGCGGTCCAGGGAGCTGACCTCCGTGTACAGGACCCGCGCGGACAGGTGCGGTAGACTCTGGATGGTGGACACCGGTCTACTGGAAATACCAGGTAATTGGTGTTAGAGCGATGATCGAAATGTGGGTTAGAAGACCAGCAGTGGACGTTCGTCAGTTGATCATGATGATGAAATACGAATTAAGCTTTTCACCGTCATCACCATTTTGATGGTATATCATATAACAATAATGTGACTGAAGATGTTTCGTCACGCTACCCCTGTTAATTTACAATTAGTTTTTTTTTTAATTCTTAGCATTTTTTTGTGTGCATTAGGCAGCGTCAATAATATATTTTTTTTTAATTTTTAGCATTTTATTTTGTGTGCATTAGGCAGCGTCAATAATATTTTTTTTATTTGTAGTATTATTTTGTGTGCATTAGGCAGCGTCAATAATATTTTTTTTATTTGTAGTATTATTTTGTGTGCATTAGGCAGCGTCAATAATATTTTTTTTATTTGTAGTATTATTTTGTGTGCATTAGGCAGCGTCAATAATATTTTTTTTATTTGTAGTATTATTTTGTGTGCATTAGGCAGCGTCAATAATATTTTTTTTATTTGTAGTATTATTTTGTGTGCATTAGGCAGCGTCAATAATATATTTTTTTTTAATTTTTAGCATTTTATTTTGTGTGCATTAGGCAGCGTCAATAATATTTTTTTTATTTGTAGTATTATTTTGTGTGCATTAGGCAGCGTCAATAATATTTTTTTTATTAGTTGCAACACCCATCATC